>CM032660.1:59138900-59150444 GCA_019095985.1 Streblospio benedicti | reverse complement strand
AAATGCTGAAAAGTTTTGTTTATAGCCTGCTAGCAGTCCTGACCCCTGGAATGCATAAAATGCTGACCTACACGCGTTCAGTCTACTCTCTATGTGGTCAGCCGTGTCAAGATATACACCCAGGACAGGTATTTCATAGTGTCGGATGTTTTATTATGAAAATCCGTGTGAATACAGTAACAGAACCGACACGGCTTGCGTAATATAAGCACTGCTAACTGTAGGACCGACTAAAGCCCGTTTTAAATGGCCAATTATTTGATACAGGTCCATGCGTCATATGGACGCTAATGGATATGGATTCAAAGCAATAGTATTCCTATTATTAAAGAAGTGGCTAGTATGATTGCATTTGTAAACATTTTATTATTGTCATCAGTGCTAACGATTGCCAGATGAAGGATAAACATCTATCTACAAACATTTCTCAATCAAATAAATGCAATATATCGTTCAGAAAAGTTGGTGTGAAACCAAAACAGAGGAGTAATCTATCTGTATTTATCTGACGACCATCACCTGAAAATATGAGAGAAAATGATGTCCCCAAAAATCTTACTCAGCACAGTTTGCATTGTGAATAATCCTGCACCCGACCGTGAAAGAGTTGATGGCCCACCCCTGAAATTCTTCCACCCTGTCCCTGTTAATTTGTGAATCACAAAGATTGGGACACACTAAAGATATTAACAACACCCGTACACTTTATACATGAAGTCCGGCAGGGAGGAATCATTTCTGCTATATTCTTCAACGTTGACATGAACGATCTAAGTGTTATACTTAAGAATGCTAATGCAGGTTGTTTCCATGGTTATTCTATGAATCACTTATTCTATGCCGATGATAGTGGTCTTTTAGCGCCTTCTCCTGCATGACTCCAAAGTCTTTTTGATATGTGTGTTGAATATCCAATAGGGAATACTATAATTCATAATGTAAAAAAAGACAATCTCGAAGAGGATGAGAGGATCTACCAGAAATATGGCTCAATGATAAGCCTTGAATATGTGGAAAAATTCAAATACCTGGGTGTATACACATACATGTATATCGACTCTATTATTGTTATTCTGAGAAAAAATTACTATCAATTTCGAGCTAGATTTTTTAATTCATAGATTTGAACACTCGTGAATTAGGTTTTCTTTTATTACCACTCAAGTTTTACATACCATTGAATGGATACCTATTCAAATTTTTAACGGTTTTGCATATATTTTAACACATGACTCCAAATTTATTTCATATGTATATACATGTTTCTATCATGCGAAATAAACTTTATTATTACACAGTACAAACATCTACAGTAAGCCATCATTCAAGAATTGTTTCAAGTCCATCATCCCCCTCAATGTTGGAGGCACGGGCAGTGCGTCATACACATCATGGCCAGTGTCACCCAGGTGTCTATTGATGGTGAGGATGCACAGAATCTGGAGCAGGTTCAGTCTGTTGATGCGGTAGCCATGGCGTAGAAGTTGCTCTGTCAGAATCCAGTCATTGTAGTGCACTGCGTATTCTATTGGTCTTTTGCCAAGGAAGTACGCTGAGGCCATGTCCGCGTTGACCGGGGTTATCACGCGAGCGGCGATACGATCAGGTATGCCCAGGGGAAGTGGTTCTGTGCACGCAACTGGCGAGTGCTCTCGAATTTCACAACGAGAAAATGTTCGCCAATGATAGTGGGCTAGGCAAACGATTTTTACTGCAATCCTTTGTTGGTTAACGTCCAGTCCGTTGTCCAGGAGGCAAGAAACCACGTCCCAGTAGGCGAGAGAGAAAGCAAATGCCAAGATCTTCACAGTGGTATTTGTAGTTCGAGCATATGCACCATACAGCTGCTGTAGGATCGTGCCAGGTGCATCACTCTGTGTGGTAAAATGAAGGATTTGAAGGGTGTGGAAAGCAGCAGCATTTATGGTGTCTGCAACGCAAAGTTTCCCTGCGTCTGCCCCTGCACCTATAACAAAGGGAACAAGGTCCCATCTTCTCTTATACAAAACACACCCAAGTACAGAGCTTATGTTGTTTGACATGTTGATTGTGGTTGTTGTGATTAGCGACCTAAGAAAGCTAACGTCCGGTTCACCTGCTCTTGTGCGAATTCCATTTGCTCTGTCACGAACCTGCTCCCAATAAGCAAAAAAGGTCTGTGGATGTCGGTGCATGACTACATGGAGTGGTGTGTTGTTGAAACGATCCTGAGCTTCTAAGACCCATGGAGATACAAGTGCGTCAACAAAATTTGGGGAAATCATGTTCCGGTCAGCACAATACAGATACCAATGCAGAGGCGTGGTGTTGTTTGTTGGCGATAACATGAGGTCAGCTCCATTTTGCCGCAGGATACGTATGCGGTCAGATGTCCCTGCTCTCATAGGCGAAAATATCGCAGCATAATGCAGTGGTGTGTTACCATATGTGTCCTTAGTATTGATGTGTGTCTTCAGCACAGCCTCTTGCCAGTTGCCAGTTAGAATGCTGGTGGTGGCAAGAGCAGTGTATACCGTGGACTCTATCTGATCATGATCCACACTAGCAACTTCGAGAAGCTGATCCAGGAGGTCGTCTGGAACATCCATTTTGCAGGCAATGTGAAGAGCATTCTGCATGAATTTGTCACGTATAGTGACGTCAGCGCCACATTCTAACAGAGCTTCAACGCAATGAAAGTTGCCATTGTGCAGTGCGGAGAGCAAAGCCGTTCTCCTGTGTCTGTTTTCCTGTGTGTTGATATTCTGTGACGTCATGAGTAGACCCAGCTTGTCACACGGTATTGAATTGCACTTGCGCTCGCAGGCTCTGATAAGAGCTGTTCGGCCTTTTCTATCCTCAATACAAAGGTTTGGCTCACAACCTACGAGCACGGGTAGCAGGTCCCATTGACAGCATGCCGCTGCCACGTGGACAGGCGTGCTCCCACAGTACGTGCATTGTGCATTGACGGTCTGCTTATTGGGAACAGGCGAGAGTTGACCTCCTGTGTAATCTCGTATGGCATTGTTGAGGTTTCCCTGTGCTGAATCTGTGGTGAAACAACAGTCCTGAGCCATACCTTCTTAAGTAATCAAATTTTAGAATGATATTCTGTGATTGATGAGCACGGGATGCTAGTTCTTGGTAACACCACCTTCTATGTCACGAATGAACCAATCTGTTCTTTCATTAAATCCGCCTTGCAATACTGTGGGACCTTTTCAAATGTGCGTGTGCATTGTATTGTGCATGGACTACGGCATGAAATATCACGTCCTTTTGACTGTGTTTTCCAAACACTTGACAAAACACAAGGTGCTGTTTATTCTCAGCAAATGACCTGCGTATCAGGTTCAAAGATTTCCATACATCGTTTGATGGGTCTACTCCCCACCCCCACCACCCGAATACCCACCTTTTCACCCTCCCTTGTAACTACGAATGCCTATTTTTCACTGTCCAGCAGGTATGAAATGACATATTGTGATGCACAGCAGCTATGAAAACAAACTATGTTAGGACAGCAGCTATTAAGTACCTCTCTTCCCATCCCAGGCTTCTTCTTTGCCATTTTCATGTTTTTGTCTCATTTCAACTGCTTGTCGACTAAGTGTAATTCTAATGGCAGGTATGAAATATCTAATTTAATTTATCTAATCATAACAATACATATTTATAATGCATTTCTATGAATTGGAATTATATGTTGAAAAATGCGCGACTTGGCAAATGTATTAGTGCTCGTCCTTGTTTGTAGCTGCGGTGGTCCTTATATGGTGGTGGTGGTGGTGGTGGTGGGGGGGGGTAGACCCGTCGACCGATATATGGAAGTGCCCCCGCCCCCCCCCCCGGTAATTGGAGCCACTTTCCCGGAGAATATTACCATAGTCATGAGTATGTAAAGAGATATCTCCAATAGTATATATTTGTAGTTGACTTTGTCAATCGTCTAAACAACGGAAAGGAACACGCAGTGTGACACTTGCTTGTGACTGTCTATTTTATAATACAAACATGGTTAATTTGGAAAACAGTTGAAAATCAAAGTATTTGAGGATATTAATGCTGAACACTTTCTGTATTTACGGTTTGTATCTTTGATTAAGTACCTGTTGAAGCAATTCTTTCAATAGTTCTCTTGACGACAACTATTTGCGCTTACATAACTGTATAGTGAGTGGAAGGTGATCATGTCCATGGATTTTATGGTTGCTGATTGAAAATGTACAAGTGTCTTGGTTGACGTGGAATTGCATGCAGTATGAATATCGCCCCCCCCCCACACACACAAACATAAAATGACCGACCACTGTACGAGAAATTATGCAAGCGCTCTAATAGAACCTGAGGAAAGCTGCTTATGTCACCATGATCTCGATATTGAGGGGTTAGAAAAAATGTGTCTTTAGGTGTGTAAAATTTGATGCAACCTATTATTGGTGACTGGTGAATTGCTCATTACAATGGCAGATCCAGGTTCTTGGAAAAGGGGGGCGCACTTAAGGAAAAGGGGGAGGGGGCGCGCACTTAGCGATTTCATGAAAAACACAATGAAAATTAAGTATTTTGGTGGGGAAATGGTGGGGGGGGGCGCCTATGGCTCATTTACACATATGTAACCAGGTGATTTCCCCTAAATCATGAGTGTGAATTGTGAACATCTGCCCGTATTTAAGTGCGTGCAATATAATGCTAGCAATTCAATTACAATTCCTGCTGACTGATGAAAAACGATGAAAATGTGACTGAGAACAAATGTTCGTGACTGGATTTTCAACAAGATTATATATACCTCCGTTTTATCCCTTAGACATTTAATACTTACTAGAATGCACCTGTCACTACAGTGTGTCGCTAGCATTTAAAAAGTTGGTAGACTAGGTCCACATTTTGTTACGCACGATCGATGGCGGACATGCCAAAAACCTACGGAAATGAAGTATTTTGGTGGGAAGAGAGGGACGCGCGCCCCCAGCACCCCCATAGCCCTTTGGAGCTGCGTATGGTCACTTAAAAACATTTTAAATCATCAAAACCAACACTATATTAACCTTGTTAAACATGTCTTTCTTTCTAGAAACATACAAACAACACAACACAATTTGCACAGCATTCATTTTAATCCTACATTAATTATAATACTCTTTATTCTGTTGATCCAACCTAAACTCCTACCAGTGCGCATGGTGACAACATCCCAGAAAATTTTCACGTGGACTTGTCACACACAGCATTCTGCATGTAATATAGCCAGGTACGAAACTGATTGGTGCCATTCTAATTACATAATTACACACAATAAAAGTACTTACATGTATCAATTTCTAGATTGAAGCTACCTTTTTCTAAGAGAACATATCCTAGATCTTGGGAAGGGGAGTCCCGCCAGGGCCACTTGATATAGCCAAATGGAAGCTTAGGGTTGTAAAACCCGTCTTCAGCTATATCTATCGTTGGTAGAAATATGCTTGCTAAAAAGACGTGTGTGAGAGAGAGAGAGAAGTATAAAAATATATATCCGCAAGCACTGGGAAACACATATATATCATTCAAAAGCAATAAAAATGCTAATAAGACCCTTCTCAAAATTTCGTCCTCAAGTGGGATTCGAACCCACAATCTCTGGGTTGAGATGATAACAGACCAAGTATGTAAGCTGGGGGTTACAGAGACATCGGTTCAGCCGAGTAACCTTTTAACAGCTCGCCACCTGGGATGATGGTATCATTCTGGTCTCACAACATTGGGGTCGTGAGTTCGAGTCCCGCCAGGGCCACTTGATATAGTCAAATGGAAGCTTAGGGTTGTAAAACCTGTCTTCAGCTATATATATCGTTGGTAGAAATATGCTTGGTAAAAAGACGTGTGTGTGTGTGTGTGTGTGTGAGAGAGAGAGAGAGAGAGAGAGAGAGAGAGAGAGAGAGAGAGAGAGAGAGAGAGAAGTATAAAAATATATATCCACAAGCACTGGGAAACATATATATACATCATTCAAAAGCGCTAAGAATTGGAATTATATTTTGAAAAATGTGTTAGTGGCTTAGTGGTCAGTGATCTTAGTTGTTTTATGTAGGCTGCGGTGTGGGTTACGGCTCAGGGGCTGGACGGTCTCGTGGCGCCGACGCGGTTGGTTGGGGTCTGGAGCGACGTACGGGAGACCCTCGTAGTCGAGAAAAGCACACTCGTCGGACCAGATGGGGCATTCTTTAAAACGCTCGCAGCGCCTTAGACGTTGGGAAATCGATAATAACGTCGCAAACTTTGCAGAGCTCGGGGAAACTGATGGAGGTGGGGAATAGGTCCACGTCGTCGCGGTGTTGGCACTCGTCAGAGCAGACGGGGTCGGTGAGGAATTCGTTGACTTGTTCTTTTGTCTGGAAAAAAAAACCAGTTCTTTACAGATAGTACACGCAGCGGCAAGCTTGGGATTAATTGACTTACTTGTGTGGGCCATATGTTCCTCGTAGCGATGTTTTAATCGATGATTGCTCGTTATCGCCGAGCCCGGGACTCGTTATCACGTTGGCGTCTCCCTGGGGAATCGACAGACGCGATCGGCAGACGGGTGTGGTTTCAGCGCGGCCTGGAGCTCGTTTACCTTGGGAGTAGCCGAGACGCGGGTTGCTGGTCCTCAGTGTGGCACGTGGAATTGATGGTATCGCACGGTGCGGTATGGCTGCTGATGGGATCGGCGTGTTGGTTTGTGGGGGCAGAGATGAGTGCTCAGCTCATGAGTTGTTGACGTCTGCGGGTGTCTGCTGTGCTGTGTAGGCGCGATCTGCAAAAGTTGAAAGTTTCAATGAAAGGTCGATTCAATCGTAGACTTCTCCTCCATTGAGGTACTGAGAACAACGCGTCTGTTCTATTCCGTGTTTATTCAGCAACTGACTGTGCTGTGTGCTCCCTGCCTTCCTCGTAGGCGTTGGTTAGACTTACGCTCCGCTCGCTTACTCGTGGGTAACTATTTTGTAAGTTTTGCGCAAGATGCACTAAATCTTTGTGAGAACGCCCTCTACATGCACGTGGCTTTTTTTACGTTAGACGTACATTAGACGTGGGGCCTGTTGCATAAACGTTCGCAGCTCCAAGATCGCATCGCAAATGTAGTATTCCTCGCAAACGCATGCAAGTCGGGTTGCATAGACATTTTAACGTGAGAACGCAACGCTAAATATTGCGAAAACGCAAATGGAGCTGCAATCGCTAGTAGGGTCCACTCTTCGCTAAAATACAAGAGCACAGACTCAATATACGTCGGAACCGTGTGTTCCGTGATCGACTATATCCATCGGATGCTTATGATGACAGAGAAATAGTGGTGAGATACCGCTTATCACGGGTGTTAATTAAGAAAAAAAAGAATGGTGGTGTAAACGGGGTGGCAGACGATATTTTACAGCATATCCATGCAATTATTGTAATCGTGTCAGCTTTCACGCCTATAACGTTAATAATGGTAGTGTTATAGTGACTGCCATAAAAAGCTTACACACACACACACACACACACACACACACACACACACACACACACACACACACACACACACACACACACACACACACACACACACACACACACACACACACACACACACACACACACACACACATGTATTCATCACAATGCACAACCTCTAGAGGTTTACATCCATGGAGAGTTCACGGTTAGTTCAAATTGGGGGTGGGTGGATCTTAATTTTTGTAAAATGGGGTGTCTTAAAATATAATTCATGCCAGAATAGGGGGTCTTAAATATTGCTGTTTAAAACAAATCACTGAATCGATATGAAACTTGAAGGCAACAACAAAATATCATCATGCTTCAGTTTACTTATACCACAGTTAACATATTCATTGAATACAACTTGTTACCATTACATTGCCGAAAAGATAAAATAATTTGCAAAGGGCCTACATATTAACAAAATATTCATCAAACATAATTTCACTTACCCCCGGGGGTCGGGGTGGGGTGGGGGTAGCATTTACTCAAGAGATGATGCTAATGTTAGTGCTAACATTTACTGTAATATATTGTGGGGTAAAGGTCTAACCTCCCTAGTATCTTCAACTCTACAAACACTGACACCACAAGTGAATTGCCCATATGGCCAAAGGTCTTTATACACACACAATTATTGGCTTCATGTGAATGTTTGATTCCATACATTTTTTTTTAATTGACACAGTGTTTTTTGCTGATATTCGTTGTCGTATAACATTGTATATGTGCTTCTTTACATGACGGATTGTCAATTATAATCTAGATAACTTTACCTCAAAATACAATACCATTTATTTATTTACTAACTTCTAGGAATTGCGTGGAGTACTACTTTAGCTATAATGGTTCTGCAACCCACGCTATCGCTAAATGTAGGCCATCGCTTAGCAATCGCTATCGCTAATCTGACGCAAAGGCCCCTGGTTCCATGCAACAAATGATGCATCAACATCGCACGAAAATTTGGTATTACATGAAACGCACATTTATCGGGTTGCATAGACATTTTCGCCAGAATTTCTTAAATATTGCGTAAACGCAAATGGAGCTCAATCGCTAGTATCGCTAAAATATCAAAATGTTTTACGTAGTAGATTTTATTGTCGCACGGACATGGATATCTTGGGTGAAAACAGGTTGCATAGAATTTCAAATGCTTTTTTCAATGAGCAGTATGTACCAAGATCGCAATTTTACCTTCATTCTATAACTGTATATACATAAAGTAAAAGCAAATTGATTTAAATAAACCTAACAGTTCAAATACATCATTAGGGTCAATTCAAAACATATGTTGAACCTCAATTTAGAAAACTTCATCACAAATACATTTTTGAATAGCTTTAACTCGCCATAAATACAATTATAAATAAAAACAATATTAATAACATAATTGTCAATCCGTAATGCGAGCTATCCAATGTACTTATTTTGTTCTAATACCAGAAAAGTAGAATGAGGAACAAAGGCCCTGCAGGATTTTTAGCTTCTAAAATGAGTGTCAGATACAACATCACTGTGTGAACAAGTTCGGAAACCAGATGAGTTCATAAAAACAAAAATTTTCCCCGGGTCGAATACATCAGAACCGTGTGTTCCGTAATCGACTATATCCACCGGATGCATATGATGACAGAGAAATAGTGGTGAGATACCCTTATCACGGGTGTTAATTAAGAGGAAACAAAGAATGGTGGTGTAAACAGGGTGGTAGACGATATTTTGCAGCATATCCATGCAATTATTGTAATGGGTGTCAGCTTTCACGCCTATAACGTTAATAGTGACTGCCATAAAAAGCATACACACATATATAAATATGTATTCATCACAATGCACAACCTCTAGAGGTTTACGGTGTACATTTTAATGGGTGTACTGTAACAAAAGTTGTTAGGGCCTCCAGTGCGCGGGTTCATTGTATCATGACCGCAGAGTATAAACAACCCCTGTAGTATAAGTTGCACTGGACTAGGTTAATATCCCAGTTACACACACCTTGATAGGCTTTGTTGTTTACTATGGCCACTGTAGGATTAGGGACCAGTACTCTCTTGTACTGTGTTGAGCCGATTAGAGGCAGTTCTCTCTTAGACGCTGGTACAGCAGCATGTAGGGCTGGCAACCTGCTCCCTGGAACACGGGAGTAGGCCCTCTTTACTTGTTACTTACCGAGGCTGGCCGATGGCCTTCCTCCCTCACCGTCGTGGACTTGGTCTACCGTGGTTGTACGTAGGGGACGCCCGTAGTACAGCGTGTCAGCACCGGTGCGAAGTCCTCCCCGTGCGGAGGCCTCTCGTGAAACCCGGGTAATACACCCCACGACCTACGACAGTATACGGTGTTGGTACGTGGAGCACGTGTAGTCTTAGGAAACACAACGAGGAGTAGTCTAGCCGAGGAACGTCTGCAGCGCAGCCAGGGCCACGCCTGGACAAGGAGATGAGCCCTGGGTGAGTGTCGCCGCTTGGCGCACGTGTTCCTGTTGATCCAGTAGCAGATTGGTTTCGGATGTTCCAGACGTTCCAGCTACTTTGTTGACAGTACCTCTATCTACGTATCTCACATTTGGCAACATCCCCGGGGGGAGGGGTGGGGGCGGCTCTAGGATTGTATTGGTAAGGTATGATACACGGAGAGTTCACGGTGAGTTCAAATTGAGGGTGGGTGGATCTTATTTTTTTGTGAAATGGGATGTCTTAAAACATGATTTATGCCATAATAGGGGATGTTACAATTTGCTGTTTAAAACAAATCATTGAATCAATATGAAACTTTAAGGCAACAATAAAATATCATCATGCTTCAGTTTACTTATACCACAGTTGACATATTCATTGAATACAACTTTATAATTCATAAAATGCTTCATAGTTAACAAAATATTCATCGAACATGATTTGACATATTCATTGAATACAACTTGTTACCATTACATAGCCGAAAAGATAAAATAATTTGCATAGGGCCTACATATTACCAAAATATTCATCGAACATGATTTCACTTGTATGATGTCTCGGGGGGCTTTTACCTTTCCACAGCAGATTTCGTTCAAATTTACACAACTGTGAGGTATGAAGGCGAGTGATTTGATTTTGGGCGCTCTGCCAATTAAATGTAAGTGCCATTTATGACATTTTACTTATTCAATGTAGCCAGAGGAATCACGTATCGTATCACGTTTTACGTCGTTTTTACGTCGTTCTACGTCACAAACGTCACGTAAAACCTCATATTCAACCACAAATGATATTGTGCATGAGTATTGATTTTTTTGCTGGCTAAGTGCATTGAATATCAGTAAAAATCAATACTCAGCTTAGCAGCAATGTATATAGCCAACATGATAAAATCAATATACCTGCTGCAAATTAATAAAATCAATACAGCATACTCATGCACAATATCATGTGGCTTTGATTCCACTTTAACATTTTTTGTTTTGTTTTGAATTGACATATTTTTGCTGATATTCGTTATCTTAAGAACATTATATACGTGCGTCTCTACATGACGGATTTTCAATTATGATCTAAACAACTTTACCTCAAAATGCAATACCATTTATTTATGATTGCGTAGAGTACTACTTTAGCTATAATGGTTCTCCAACCCACGCTATCGCTAAATGTTCGCCATCGCTTAGCAATCCCTATCGGTAATCCGACGAAAAATCTGCGTTTCTTTCTGCAACAGGCCCCAGTAATACGCTAGTCGCCAGTTTTATCGCAAACGGTCCTCGATGAAAACAAACTGATCTTCTGCCACCAAAAAGAGCTCAGTTGGCCCACGGCTTATACCATGGTGATAGACTTTGAGGGCTGTGTGATTGGGAAAGCCGCGAAACCCACGATACTTGCTTGGATGTTTGCCCCATATAGCTAATACCATACGCATGACGTATTTGGTTACGTCGGTAATAAACGCTCCAAAACAAGATACGCGTCCATTGTTGAATGCGTCACCGCTATTAGTATGTAAATAAAACAAATATTTTGTATATTTTCATATAACTTAATTTATAGCATGTAAAGAGCAAATGATATCGAAAAA
>CM032660.1:59128030-59138800 GCA_019095985.1 Streblospio benedicti | reverse complement strand
AATTTCGTGGGTAGATGCAAAAACGCAAACATTAATAGCCTGTGTAAAGTAGGTCCAGGATGGAACAAAATCTCAATATTAAATAGTCTCCAAATAATGAAAATTGTAAAAATTTAATAGCCACGAATTATTCTAGGTTTACAGTATTCATGTTAAAGCAAATAAATGTGAAGAATTTTTAGATTTAGTTTAAAACACGTTGAATTAAAACATTTTTATTTATGATTATTCAATAACAACCTGAGAATAAAGCAAATTCAATTTTGAATTGAAAGGGGCAAACACAGTACTGCAAAACTAGAATATTTTGTGGCTATAAAATTTTGGGGTTTTCCTCTGTAAATTATTTTGTGACTATAATTTGCAATTTTGGTCCATTCTGTACCTACTTTACATAGGCTATTAATGTTTGGTGACTACATATTTAAGTTTGCGTTTTTACACCTATCCACATAATTCGCAATTTCAATCGTGCGCAAACATTTCTAGTTTTACAGTAATCACTTTTCAACCTTCTAATGTGTATCATACTTTAAACAATGAAGAACAAAATGTTGCTTATGATTAAAATGTTTGCCCCTCATTTATACTGTTCATAAGGCAAAGTAGTAAAATATGTATTACATTAGACATTATTTTAAGTTAAAGATTTATTGAATATATTTCGTGTCATGGACACATCTTCAACATAAACGAAAAAAGATTATACATGTAATAAGGACACCAATGGCAGTACTACAATGTACAAATACATTTATATTTATAGTACATTAACTACAATAGAAATGCTTTTATAATCAGCATACAATAATGCAAAAACAAAGATTACATATTCTACAATATTCAATAACAAGATGATAGAGATATCATAGTCATATGATAACAATTACTTTATGGTCAGTTCCCTACTGTGGTACTCACACTTTCAGGGGCGTAGCTAGTATGAGGCAACTGAGGCGGTCGCCCCACCGTTTTCCATCCTGCCTCAAATGCCCCACCATTTTTCCACTTCGCCCCATCGTTTTTGTGTTTTTGTGTTTTTTTTCGTTTTATTTTGCAAAGATTTTTTGTATTACAGTCTATTTAAGATTAAATTGGAACATGCATACACATTAATCAGTTATTTGTGTTTGTTATTTATGGAAAAGAACATAATCATAGAGCACAGTCTCTCAATATTGTGATGTACGTATTTATGGCTGATATTATAATCGGATTAATATTCGTTATCAAGACATAACTGAGTGTCTAGATGGGGGGGGTCATCATTACCACCTCAAAGCTAAGAGTTCGCCCCACCGTTTTTGAAGGTCTATACATCTACGCCCCTGGCCTTTGTATTTATCGCGGGTCTCACTTCCCTTATGCGCAAAGCTTCCAACGCCAATAAGAACCTTTCCCCACTTGAAGTCTGATGTTGTTTTACTTTATGAAATATCATTCTATATAGTCCAACCATCTCCACTAAATAAGTTAATTGCGTACACACAGAGAGAGGTAATTTGTAAAGATTGAAGTGATAATCGGAGAGAAAATAAAAGTTTAGCAAAAGCATGAAATGATATTTCTTGTTTTGTGTCGGGACAGTTTGAGCTGCTGCTGTTCCGTTGAAGGGAGTGAGTCCCCACGTCTGTAGCCCATTATACTGTAGCAGGACGGGCCTTTTCTGTACAGCACTCCCGTTTGCGGGGTGATGACCACATTGAATGAATCTTATTTGAACCAACATAATAAAACGAAATAGAAGCAAGCAAATTTGTATGTTCATTAAAGGTAAAGGAGAGCCACATGGAGCGTAGTTGTTTTCCTTTTATGGTACACGCACAGCCATCTGAGTCAGCAGCCGACATACAGCTACCTCTCTTTCATTGAAACACTTGGCAGTTCCTGAAATCCAGAGACAAAAGAGTATTTTTAGCTGACAGAAAGAAAATATCAAAATCATATAATAGATTACTAGTACATTACGCAATTTATTGTTATACCGTATTTTCGCCTGTTGTAGCCTCCCTTCAAATAGACTGCGGGTTAGACACAATTTGAAATCAATAAGCGCCTCCCTCGTATTAACTATCATCTACACTTGTAAAATGTTGTTGGGACCAATTAAGTATGGACCATTTGATCTCAAGGGGGGGGGCAGCAAAAATATTGAAAAAAAATAACGGAAGGCTGAAAATTGGTGAAAAAAATAATAAGTTTTCGTTTGACTAGAAAAATATCAATAATTGTCAAATTTTGTGTAGCCTCCACTTCATAAAGAAATAAAAAAAATTAGCTTCAGTAATCTAAGAAGAAAAAAAGAATTAGATGTCAAATTTCATGAAAAAAATAATAATTGAAGCTATGGTGAAAATAGCTGCCCCCCCTTGAGATCAAATGGTCGATGCCTAACAGTTTCACGGTGGTGCGCGGATTTCTCACTCTCAGTATCAGATGTCAGATTGACCTCTGAAATGTTTCACGAGAGAGAGTGAACTATGATAATATATTCATCTATGTGACCTGATTCTTAATTTTACATTGTGTCTTTGTGGTTTACTGGATTATTCATAAGCATCATAAAACTATTCAAACCACATGGATATGGACTGCTCTCAGCGTTGTAACCTTAGAATACTTCGGATTGATCACTTTACCTAAGTCAAATCCTGTGATTGGTCAGAATTTTTAATGAGCTTCAGAGGTCATATCTTGACATATGATACTCAGAGTGTGATTTAGGCTTTGTCGGGAACTAAGTAACAATAACATGGAACGTGGTTTGGCCCGAGCTTTGCTGGCTGACTCCCGCAGAATGTTACAGTAAAATGTATATGTAAATGTGGTTATTTATAGTCACAATTCACTGTTATCGTGCTCTAGCGACTTTACATATTCAAACCAGGTCATTGGCATCCTTGTCACTCTATATTCTTCTCAACTCCCCGGGGAGCATACAGCACATCGCTACCGTAGCGCAGACTAATCACTCACACCACTCGTTCACTCGCTCACAGTTACCAGTGGTTACAGTGTCATATTTACATGTCATAAGTTCATTATCCCTCACATAATCATTGACCCACTGTTGCAGATGTTAATTCTTAATACACCATGAGATACTATCCTAACAGACGACTTATACTGATAAAGGATACACTTATCAAAAAATATATATTAATAATTGGTCTAAACTTATGGAGCTCAAATTCAACGAACTTGTATATCAACAAATATGTCTGTGACTAATACAACAAAATGTTAAAAATATATAAATAGCGCGCGCGCGCGCGCGTGCGTGCGCGCGTGCGTGCGTGCGTGCGTGCGTGTGTGTGTGTGTGTGTGTGTGTGTGTGTGTGTGTGTGTGTGTGTGTGTGTGTGTGTGTGTGTGTGTGTGTGTGTGTGTGTGTGTGTGTGTGTGTGTGTGTGTGTGTGTGTGTAAGATCTGTGTGTGTGTGACGATTTAATAGGTGCATTAATCAATTGATACCGGCGGCCATTTTGTAGTAATTTTTGCTGGATGGGGCTTGAAATTTAGACGGGGTCTTGAGTTCACGACCATTTCATTGCTGTATACGATACATGATAATATATGGTAGTATTAAAAATGGAACATTGTCTTCAGCTATGTCAAACAGCTATCTTTTTGGAAACGTGCTTGTTGTGGAGAACTATAGTTCTTCATGGTGCCCAGAGTTTCAAGTACCCCAAGATATTAAACGATCTTTTACGTTTATTCAAAACATAATACTAATTATATTGAAAGGAAAGAGGTATGAGAATGTTAATATTAAACACTAATTTTCGCATCACCGACGCTTTCTCAAAATTGTATATTCATTCTAGGATCATTTAGATCCTACCTAGTACCTAGTGGGTTCCGTGTCCTCCAGGACTTTGGATGTCATGGTCTGGCACTTCTTTCTGTTTTGAGCTGCCCTCACATCTTCAACCATAACGGACACCTAGCCACTCTAAGATGTCAGTGGCCCATTGTCTCCTCGGTCTTCCCTTTTACTCTTCCCTCCAAAATTAAGGATTAGCCACACCGTCAGGCGTCTTTGCAACATTTATTTTATAAAATTTCATCTAGAGTCCACTTGCCAGTGGGGAATACCCAGAAATGGTGATTACAGTAAGTTTTTTTTATTGTTTTGCATCCTTTGGGGTCTAAATATGAAATTTACCTTGGTTGCTAAAAGTTGCACTTTGGGGAACTTTTTATTGATTTTTCAAAATAGAAATTGAATATAAAAATGTCATAGAAACATGAAATTGGTCTTGAATTTATTAGTGTTTATTTGTAAAATCTAATTTGATATAATGGTTGTCTTCGGCAGCCACTTTTTTTTCAAAATGGCCGCCAAAAGTGTGAAAATGTAGAAATGTCATTTAAAATGAATATATCATACAGAAAAGATATATTAGTATTATACATTTAGTTAAACATGATTACAAATTAGTCATTAAAACTCAAAGGACATATACTAGTAATTTGTAATCATTTTCGTAATCAACATCATCATTGTCAAACATCTGATGGATCACTGTAGTTTCAGTTTTGGATTTTCACATGCATCACCTGCCCTACATTTGCAGTAGTGTACATGAGAGTCTTTGTTTTTTCAACTACAATTGTTTGATTGCATGTCTTGCAACAACAGCTCACAATTCAGAACTTTTTAGGTGCACTTGGTTGAAATCGGCATCACTTGGTTTGCATCCATTTACCAAAATTTGTAATCTCTTTTGTAATATCTCTTGTCATGGTGCCATTCCACAATAGCACCTTTAAGTGAGCTCGTAGGGCGTGAACCATATTTTCCTCAAGGTAGCTTTTGAGTGGAGGTGGTTTGGTATTTTTCCGGAAAGTTGGTACCTTGCTTCCGTTGTCATTGTCCAAAACAATACTTTATCATTCTCCTCCCTGTCTTTTTGAGCATTAAAACCACTGAACCCCAAGAAGCCAGACCAATAAGCAGCATCTCTTTTATATGCCCTGACTAAACTTGCTTGAAGTTTATCGCTTTCATTTTAGATGGCTTTGACTGTTTCAGTTTGGGTGGTTTTACTTTATTGTGGTTTTTACAATGAAGTTCTTGTAAAAGATTGTACAGATGCTTCGGTCTTCTTCAGACGAGGCATCATTCCAATCTGTATTTTGTCAATAGGTAGGTTCTTTGGGATGAACAGTATATTCAGACACCATGGCGTGTGTGGTCTTTGTCCAATTGGTTTCATATTGTCACACCATGAAAATATGGGACCACTGCTTCAAGGCATTTGTGATTTTACTCTTTATTAGTGGAAAAACAAATTTTGGCTTCTTTCTAAATCGCATAACTTCATCATAAGGGGATATAAGCTGTCTGTATAGGATAACTTCCAAATTTGTGATGTAATTTTAATGCCAGTCCAAGAGAACTCGATCTTTGACTTCCAACATGTTGTTGGAGCATTGTGCTAATGAAAGTGATTTTTTTTGTAATATGCCCGTTAGATACTAGTGAAGAAATACCCCTAAGAAGAGTTCGACTTGTGCTGTCTATCATTTTTTCATAATGGAAGTCACTGAGTCATAGTCACATGAAAGATTTATTCCTTGACTTCGCATTAATTTGTCTTACAACTTCATCAACTTCATCCTTAATTCTCATACTCATTTTTCTTTCTGATCACTTTCAGCATTTTTCCAAGTTTTACTATTAATCCAACTTCTGTCAAGAATTTAATTATGACTAATTCTTCCCCAAAATATTGAGATAATTTGTTCATCATTTATGTGAGATCACCCGCATTTTTTTCAGTTCTGTAACAGTACATGTCCGAGCTTTGGAGACTTTGTTCACCACTGCTTTAATTGAAATGTCGATTTATTTTTGTAGAATCTTTCGAATAAATTTTGCAATCTACATGATATCGACCATCATAACTGGATGTTGGGGTCAATTTCCTTTGACCAATTGTCTTGCCTTGGTCTGAACTTTAGCAAGGTGTCTTTAAATTCTTGAGAATAGCATAAAGCATCTAGTTTTAAACCATATGATGTGATAAAAACTCTCTCATGGAGAAGCAGGTCTTTCGTGAGATTTCGTGTGGCAGAATGAGCATCCTTTATGGGACCTGATTCTTAATCCATTGTGTCAACTGTTTTCAGGTTTACTGGATTATTCATAAGCATCATAAACTATTCAAACCATATGGATATGGACTGCTCTCAGCGTTTTGATTAGAATTAATTGATCACTTTACCTAATTCAAATTTGTGATTGGTCAAATTTTCATCTTCTCATTGTGTTATGCTTTGTTTTCATATCTTGACATATGATACTCAGAGTGTGATTTGCTTTTCCGGGAACAAATTTTGACAATAACATGGAACAGTGGTTTAACAACTTTAATTGCATGGCTTGACATTTAAGAATGTTACAAAAAATGTATATGCCGCGCAAAAAATATATGTGCGTAGTCGTGCGTTACAATCATGTGTGTGAAGATTTAATAAGGTGCATTAATAATTTAAAATTTATATTGTAGTAATTTTAGCTGGATGGGGCTTGAAATTTATCGCAGGGTCTTGAAAATGATAAAATGATACCATAATAGTTTACCATTTTTAATACCCGCCCTGGCCCATATATAAATGGTTAGCAAATTGCATTTTCGGATGACGCTGACAATTCAGGCTAATTTAGCAATTGCATGGCTTCATCTCCTAATAGATTAGCAAAACGTCCTGTGACTCTACTGACTTCCAGCATCAAAACGTTAAAACTAGTGGTCCTGGGTTCACGACCACTTCATTGCTGTATATGAATATGATAATATATGGTAGTATTAAAATGGGCATTGTCTTCACTAAAAAAAACCTTACTTTTGGAACCTGTTGTGGTTCACTATAGCTCTTCATGGTAAAGTTTCAAGTACCCCAAAGATGTCTTAAACTACTTTTTCCATTATTTTCAAAACATAAACCTTATTATATTAAATCGAATACAGGTATGAAAAAGTTAATATTAAACACTAATTTTTTTTGGCGGTTTGACGCATTCTGATAATTTAGATCAGACTTAATTTTATTGCTATTTTCAGTAAAGTTTCAGGGATATTTAGGTCCTTTTAAAATTCAGAACAACTTGCAATCGGCTATCGTCATTACGGTTACTGCATGACATGATCCTAGGATTGAGACCAAAATAAGTGCCAACCATCCGGGCCAACCATATCCACAAGCAGCATCGATGACAATCAATGCTGAATCCAACCTGCGAGCGGGAATCCCATAACGTCCTCTGTTAGATGGACTGTCCTGGCCACATTCTGTGTGGGTTTGTAGCTGTACTGATGTACGTAAAACGTTAACTCGTTTTGGCGGTTCTGACGCATGAACAATACGTCATAATACACAAAAAACAAAAGTTCAAAAAATTTTAGATATAAAACTGCTTCAAGATATTTTACTAAAAATGTTTGTTCAAGCAGTCAATTACTTCTTCTGTTAACACTCCCGCTTGCAGGCGGAGTAGTGGAAGGCAACTCTCCAGTGAAAGGTAGATGAAAATTTATAAAATAAATGTTGCAAAGACGCCTGACGGTGTGGCTAATCATATGAGCAGACGTTGTGCTTAAGAGTTGTGTTATATTGGTAGTCCTCAAGTTATTGGCACCACCAAAACCATTTATTAGCATTCACAAAATGTAAACAAGAGGTGGAAATATAGACATAGTTGCTCAAATTATGGGCAGTTTACGACGTGATCGAGAGGAGAGAATGACCATTGATTTTTTCCCGCGTTTTTTTAATGAAATGAAAAATGAGAATGGGGGTCAATTTCCTTTGAGAATTGTGAGAAATTGAAAACTTTAGAAATTGTGAAATGAGAATAGTTAGAAACTTAGTGAGGATGGCCCTGGATTTTCGCTGAGACTTGAGAATGAGGTAGGGTATATTCTTCCCTCAAACAACTGATTGGTTATATAGCATAATGACCCCGTCACTGTTAACGTTATAACAGGTTTGAGCTGGCAAAGCAGCTGTGTTTTGCCAGCTTCAGTTTTGTTCTTCCTGGTGCGTTTCACAATTTTATACAGGTTAAGGACTCTATTAATCGAGGTGCACTAAGAAGACCAGAATAGGCCATTGTAAAATATTTTATTACAATTTATTTTTCTATGTAATGAAAATTTTCTTTAGTAACTGTGTTTGGTCATTATTGCTGACGTAAGTTTAAGCAAACAAGTATTAACATATAGCATATGGATTGCAGGTGACAGTGTTGCAGATCAAATTGTAGCAGGTGACACTGCAGGTGACACTGTGCGAGACACTGCAGGTGATACTAAAGGTGACACTGCAGGTGACACTAAAGATGACACTAAAGGTGACACTAAAGGCGACACTAAAGGCAACACCAAAGGCGACACTCCAGATTCTTACACAGATAACTACCCCAGCACCTTAATGGAGATGTTGTACGAATACGTATGGTCCGTCGAACCAAGTGAGTCCTATTCATTCATTGTAATCAAAGTAAAGGGGCTGCCAATATCAATCCATAGATTTAACATGTGTGTTTATTAAATCTTTTTCATTGGTTTTCTGTCCAATATAGTGTAAAAATATAGCCTTCTTGGTGGTAATATGTCCGTACAAACCTACATGGTTGTGCCTTTGATTATGATGCTCCTTTTTTGTTCAAACAGTCAATTACTTATCCAAAATAATGATTCAGATCATGAGCACTTGTAGGTTAACTCAGAAATGCTTAACTTAACCCCACCCTGGTACACTTATAACCATCTCCCTCATCACTGACCGCTTTCTAGGCAGGTGTGTTCAAGCTTCCGGTCCTTGCCATAGCCATGTGCCCTTCTCAATGAACCAATGACCACCCCTTATCCATCGACACCCCCCCCCACCAACCCCACCCTACTCTGATACAGTTCTAACCCCTCATCACTGACTGCTTTTTTCTAGCAAAATGGATTCTACGTGGCATGGCCCTGGCCGACCTGTGTGCCCTCGAGCTGAACCAGATGTCTATACACGAGATGCTGGTGTGCGGGGTGTGGTCCAACACCCACTATCTTTTTTTCTTTACGTTCGTGTTGCCCATGGTCACCATGGGGATCCTCATCTCCTTTCAAGTGCGCTGCTGGTACACCGACATCTTTACGGGCCTGTGGGAACATCGCTTCCAGCTGGAAATGGAAAACATGGAACACCTCCGCCGCCAGTCCAGGTATGGTACCAGCATTGTAATATTAAGTTATGCAGCAGAATGCACCACAGTCTCTGCTGCCCAGAGTTCTGGGTATTTGTGTGTGTGTGTGTGTGTCGGTGTGTGTGTTGGTGTGTGTTGGTGTGTCGGTGTTGCCTGTAGTTGATATGTCATTGGAGGGCCTTTGGTTAGCTCACTACTTGGTAGAACATTTTTTCTCCACCAGTCACACCAGGCATGGTCAGAATGGCGAGAACTCTAAGCTATCTGCATTTGCTCAAGTAAAGTTCTCCATTTAAGTAGAATGGCTACAAGGTTGAGAATAAAGGTCCTTATTATATGTGTTGACTTTAGAATAAATGTGATTGTTATGTTTAAGTTAACCAGGTTGGAAGTCACGAAGAGTCTAGAGTCTAAATATAGACGCTTATCACTTGTCCACTGTTGCGCTCTTCACGCTCAAGTTTGAAACACACCTATAGACAGGTTACCTTTATTCACAAAGTTGTATAGTTCCCCAATTACCAGTGGGTATGAAAACAATACATACAAAATATTTATCAGTATGTGCAGTATATGTGGAAATTTCAAAAAGGAACAATGCAACAATATTTATTTATTTATATATTTGTTTTTTCATTTATTCATTTATTTCAGACATAGAATACATATATGTAATCAATACATACATTGGAGTCCTTGTGAGAAAGAAATAGAATTTAAGATCTAATAATATAAAAGTAGTAATATAAAAGTAAAAAATTGAAAAAAGTCACAGTAAAATATAAATGTATATAAGACAGTAGCAACACACCTCACATAATACATGTGATTAAAACTGGTTTTAATTAGTGATTGGTTAATTGACTAGACTTTACATAGTTTGTTGCCAGCCTTTAAAAAAATTGAACTAAATATAAAATGCAGTCTGCCGGAAGGGCTAGATGATGTTAGGGTGATAGTAAGGTATCATGGATAATAATGTATGGGTGGAAGGTCCAGATGGCCAGAACTGTAAGCTACCAACTAGTATATCTACTAAATATGTATTTTGAGAGGGAAAAAACAGCTTGATTCATGCTAGACAGTAGACACCACTGGTCTGTCATTCTCCATACATGAGCTGAAGGGCAGGAAGTGTAGGCTATATATGCACTTGGTAAAAAGTAAACTGCTGGATTTGCTTGATAATATTGAATGTGCTAATTACACATCAATTTCGTTAATCGTTGTTCTGTCTTTCTTTGTATTTTCACTTGAACTGTTGTTGGCAAGGAAAATTCATGGTTATAATAAAAATCAAACAATTGAATAACAAAAATTAATCAAAAAAGCTAACATTGTGATATGAACACACAGCATAAAAAAAAATTTCAGAAACAAAATTATTACATATTTCACTACAATATGTGTACGTTATCGCTTTAGGTCCCCTGAACGCACCCCACGTGAGCAACCAGACCTGAGGCCATCCTTTCCTTCGCCACCCCGTCCGGAACGCAAAGTGCCACTGCTGGAAAGTATGCTGCGTGACGACCCACCCATGCCAGGGGCTGCAGAATTCAAC
>CM032660.1:59110223-59127930 GCA_019095985.1 Streblospio benedicti | reverse complement strand
AGATATAAAATAAATTTAATTGTTTATTTTCATTATTTGACATGCATTTTATCTAACGGTTTACACAAAAATAAATTCCCTAGACTTGCATATATATAAATGTAATCACATATTACTGCAGATTATTTACTTCAAAATTACATATTACTTTATGGGGGGGGGGGGTGTGTGATCGAAAATGGGTACAACGTCGAAACGGTACCCATCGATACACTTATTTAGCATAAAAGTGACCCATATCTATACCTATTAAATAATGAAACTAAATACTGTTAACATTTTATCAACAAAATATTCAAAAAAATTATATCAGTATCAAACAAGATGAAACTTACACTAACAATATCTGTAAATTTAATTTCAAACACATAGCTATACCAAAGATCACAAAATTTAGACCCATTGATCACCGATCGCTAAAACTGGCCATTCACATAACCAGTGAATTTTAAGTCTGACGTGAAATTTTTGACTTCTATAACTGGGGAGCTCACGTCATACAAAATCTCACTGATTGTGTGCATGGCCGAACAGTGCAATTCATGCTCTAACTACATCAAAAATCACAAAATTTAGACCCATAGCTATCCTAAAATCACAAAATTTAGACCCATCACTATACCTGGGATGTCTAAAAAGGTGACCCATAGAAGTGGCACACCCGTACTACCCAACATAGAGTAAGAGTACGAGTAATTTTGTCCAATGAATATTTAGAAATTACAAAATCCATGCTTTTTTCCCGCAAATCGCACAATTTTATGAAATTTATGGCTAATCACCGAGCTCCCGGTTCAAACACTGAATTCCCAGTTCTTCCCGGTTTCCCGGTACCCCTGGGAACCCTGCTATAGCTAAAAACAACTTGATATGGAAAATTTTATTATGAACCTCAAAAGTCAATTACCTTTTTGCCGATCCGCTCTTTGCTTTCTCCCTCTGCATCAATATCTCTGATGCCCTGCTGCTTGGCCAACTCTGTAATAGGAAAACATGAACGTGCGATAAAGCTTAATTGAACAACATCAAAACAATTTTTTAGAGATGAATAATATAATAAATCTAATCACCAATGCGAGATGTCTTACTGAGTAAATTTAAATTGACGATCACCAGTTTCAAGTCCCCATATGATTTCTTAATAACACAGCTCATCTTTTCAAAAATTTGTTTTGATATATCATGGATATCTCATCCACAGTTAAATTCTTCGTATATATTTATTTTTCTTAAAGTATGGGAATGACAATCATTGACAGCACTGATCATTTTACCCCTGAGTCCCGCGTCTGAGACACACATTTTTCTCAAGGGACGCATAAAAATGTTTACAGTGGATTTCTCGGACGCACCCTTTTTTTTAAATGGTTTTGTTGCGTTTTCCCACAGGCATGGGAGTCGCCATACTGTAAACACTGTGAATATTAAACGCGACTCGTGATTGGTGCATTCATTCCAACACGCAACTACGAAGCCTCTGATTAGCTGCTGATATGGTAAAACACAGCGTGCTCAGCCATGTTATAAGTGAATGAGAGCGCTATTCTTTGCAACGATGTGGTTTGTCAATATGGCAGCGCCCATGTGATGAATATTTTCAAACATTATTTTTCATTTTTTCAAGTATATTCTTCGCCCTTTGATGTAAAATTATAGCGTGAACAGTTATAATGCAGCCTCTCTTGAGAAATGAAAGTTTGCATCTGGGAGGATCATTATGCAGTAATCGCGCATACCAGATTGAATCCGTTGTTTGTGTTTGACAATGTAGTAGTAGTTCATCAATAACAAGACAGTATTCAAAGAATACGATGTTTTAATAGAATGAAAAAATACATTGTTCTGTTCCGTCTGTAAATATATGATACTCTCTTGCACTTGTGTAAATTGATTTTGTTGCCTGATCTAGACTTTGAATTGAGCTATGAACTATTTATGAAATCTTGTGTTTGATTTAAGTGAAAATTCTATGCATACAGTATGCCTGAATAAATAATAAATACAATGTTTGATACTGTTCATTTGTAATATTTATTTTGTTAGTAAATTGCTCTTCTTGTATCGTACATTGGGACTCACAAAAACCATGTTGGGACTCACACTTTTCATTAGAGTGCATCCCAGGGACTCATGGGTTTTGAAAGGTAAAATGATCACTGTTGACATAGATGAAGACATTTTTTAATTAAATGTTTAAGATCTTCATGTACATAATTATATTATTAATTGAAATATTCTTGATATTTTGTTTCCAGTACCAACCATCCCGAATTCTGCTCCAGGAATGCAGCGTGTGCCCATCGTCTGCCCATCGTCTGAGTTGCATGTCCATGGCTTGTTTCTCTGCCATGAGTTACTTGTCCATGGTGTGTTTCTCTGCCATGAGCTGCTTATTCTTGCCGTTGATCAAGGACATCTCCTGCATAGATGAAGACATTTTTTAATTAAATATTTTTTAAGATCTTCATGTACATAATCACATTATTAATTGAAATATTCTTGATATTTTATGTTTTCGGTACCTTCCATCCCGAATTCCACTCCAGGAATGCAGCGTCTGCCCATCTTTGAGCTTTCAAACATTGTTTATGTATGCGAGATTCTGCTGAGACGTACCTGAGTGTGGCTGGGCGTTATATTCAGCTGAGATGCATGATTCCGTCGTGCTGGGGATAATGGGGTGAGTTTGCGGCGCACAAGTCACCACGCTAGTTCCTGCAGTCTTCCTCGCCGCGGACTGTCATACAAATACAATCTACAAATTTGCTAAAACTTTTAAAAATTCCATAGAAACAAAAATAACAAAAATGCTAAAATCACGCAATACAAGGTAGACTGTAATTTCAAAAATATACATCATATCAATGTTTTGGAAAGTTACAAGTATAGTAACATGTCTATGTTAATAAATGGTTTTTACTTTACCATTTTTGTAAGGCTCCATAAAATTAATAATATGTTTCTCGTCTATTGCCTATTTTCCTACACATAAGAGGGAGGTCCATTTTATTCTTTATTTTTTATTTTGCTGATTTTTATGTCCTTACCGGTATATTATGAAAAAATGATGAGGGGTTCACTTTATATTTTTTATTTTTCTTCAGCGCAAAATCTTTCATTTTTCGAGTTGAATATTGGGCCATGAATGAACTACATGTGTTACAATTGTATGTGAACAATGTCTTTCTATTATCAAAATCATAAACATCACTTACATTATAAAACAACTAGTATAATCAATGAAGTATAATATCTAGCGTGCATAGCAAACAAATGACAGGCCTCTGACACGGGGCCATTTTGTTTGCAGCCAGGCGGTAGGGCCGTTTATTATCACTGGGGAGGAAATAAAAATGTTCAGGCGGGAAGGGACGAGAAATATTTCATTATTTTTATGGGCCCACCGGGTTACCAATTATTGCACGGGTTACTTGCAGCCCCGCCCCAGCAGCCGAGGAACGCCGCTGGCAGAAGCATGGCAGGTTGCTTGGCTTTGGCTGCTGCTTGAGCTTGGTAGCTTTGTTGTGTCCTGGTGACGGTCTAACAGGTGATAATCCTTTTATGAAGAAAATGGTACAAGTTTTAATATTGTTGTATTTTAATCAAAAGTGATACTTTTAATGTTGTCATATTTCTGAATAGCTCTTAATATTTTGTATGTGGTGGTGTATTTAGTATATCATGGTAATATAAGCATTAACAAATTTGAAAAGGAGTCTGTTGACTTGAAACATGTAAAAAAAAGAAATGTAAATGAAAAAGTTTGTGTTTTTGGAATAAGTGAACAGCAGAAAAAGATAAGACAAGGTAACATTAAAAAATAATGAGTCCTTGACTCTGGACTCACATATAGATCAATAACTGTAATACAAATAGGCTCATGCATGGATTGCATGCAGCCAAGGTATCAAACGTCAAAAGATTTGCTCAAGCAGCCAGATGACGGCAACTATAAAATGTGGCCGGCCCTGGATAAAGTGTCCAGCCCTAAATTATGATAATATTGACAATTACTAAAAAGTAGCCTGCCTTCATCGCTCGCATGGCCAGTAAGGCATCAGAAGGGCCAGAGTAGATTTCAAAACACTGGCCAGTTTGGGCTACTCCCCAATTTTTGCCACTGAATAAACCATTGTATTTTGAGCTGCACAGGTTAAAAAATAAAGCCTACCCGTGGGCCCGGTGTCTGCTGATTTTTGCCCAGGCCAGCTAGTTTCAAAACTTCACGGCCTAATGAAGACCAGAGCTTGGAGAGGACACTCACGATGTAGACTGGGCAGCCACATCACACCTTCTGAATGAGGAGTAATAAGGGCCTGCTCAAATAAACTGGACCCTGTTCTGCAGCCAGTTTAAGTTCTGTATTTCAGTACCTACAAATAAAATAATACAACTAAAAGTTGACTCCTGTGTCAATTAAATTCCACCATTAACACTGTTCTGCAGCCAGTATCAGATGCAATGTTTAACAGGGTTAGCACACTCCCAACTACACATTTTCTGATTTCATCAAAGTTTCGTCATTTACAGTCTTAAAGGAACATTTCAAAGACAATGCACTTTATTTTGATATGAAATTGTGGCATTTTTATTAGTTATCACAACAATAAGAAATACATATTTTGCCCATGAATATAGAAAAATATCCCACTCTTCTTTAAAAAATCCCAATTTTTCTGCTGGGGCGGGATTTTTTATCCCACAAGTTTTTTGGCCCAACCGAATCCCTGTATAACATTATATATTTTCACAAAACACAATAAAACAGGAAGTAAATATTATCTACTAAAATGGGTAACAAACACTGTTCACAACCGCTGATCACAGCTGATTATAGCCGTTAGAGTGGTTGTAAACATAATGCACCCCTTTACTGTCCAGTACCACGTTAACACATTCCTCTAGTTATTGGCAGTTCACCAGATGTAGTTTTGTTTATATTGAAAATATAGCTTACCAGATTGCCTGTATTAGGCCATTCAAACTTGAATCCTCAGATGACAAAAATTTTCACTTCAAAATTTTCCTCTGTAACCTCCATTCAAGGAACACGTCTACTGTTTCTAAAATATTTTACTCAATATACTTAATGTTTAAAACTCACTAGAATTATTCACAATTAAAATATCTAAAAAAATGTTGGTTCTTATATTGTTAGTCATCAATTAAAATACATGTTCATTCACAATCCTGGTTCCAAAGAATAAGGTACAGACGGTCGATAATTACAGCGATTTTCCAATAATAAATTAACCTCGCCGTGGGCCAATACCATTTTCAGAGCAATGTCTGCAGTTTTCTTTTTTGCGTCCTCTTCATTCGAAGCGTAATCATGCGACAGGGGTTTCCATTGATAAAGGATTTACATTCAAACCTGAAAATTCAATTATTACAGATAACTATGACACTGAAAAGTTTTAATCGTGTGTGGTTTTATCATCATATAAACGTCCACTTGCTAATATTGATAGAAGCTTGTAACTAGAATTGCACCCAAAATCATCACAAAAGAACTTCTTACTTCTCGTTATTTAGTAGAATAGATTAAATAATATAATCACATTGCCGACACTGATAACCGTAATGTACATTACGGTCATTTTGATGACGTTGTGCCGGCTTTGGGGGGACCGCTGCTTGACAGGGCTGTGCCGGGGCAGTGGAGACGGCCATCAGCTGCTGCGGTCGGGCGGGGGAAGGCACTAGAGGGGGCAGGGGACAGCAAATTCGTCAGTTATTATCACAATGACAGAATAATGGTGCTTCAAGCCATTGGCTGCAATTCACCTAGAGTTGGGGCGACTAAATTTTTTTGGATTAAAACTAAACTAAACGACAATTTTCATGATTAAACTAAACTAAACTAATGTGACTCAAGCAAATGTCATTATTAAACTAGACTAAACTAAATAATCACTTGATTAACTAAAACTTTGCAAATGAAGGATTAACATAATGAAATAAAACATTTTTTTCTGTTTTAACTACTTTATTTTAATATACGTATCATTTATTGCATTCTTCAAATAAGGAGTTCCGAATTTATATGATGGTAACATACAGATAAAACAAAGGCTTTATTTCTGAAAGCATTGTTTTCAATTTATCAAATAGCATTTTGAAACACCACAAAATATAAGAAAACAACACTCTGAAATTTCCTACTAGGTTGGAGTAGGCAATATCTCTTTGATAAGCAATAGATTATAGAATCAAAACACACAATCTACCTTCCTTTCACTGAATCAAGAATGTTAAGCAATCTATCTCAAGGCAGAATCAAAGAAACTGCTAATTGTATGAACAATGGAAACTAATTATTTTATCTTAAGTAAAGCCATCAGAATTAAAGCACACAGGAAATTGCCTTATATTACCCCTATAGCTATACACAAAGAGAGCTTGCAAGCCATTGACACTTACATCATAGTGGTCACTGTGTTAGACCATGGACACCGATAAGCAGTTGGCCATTACCTGATCTAAATTCCGCTCTGTAAGAATTACCTTATATCTGATATTAACATGATTTGCCAGATTTTTTTAAATCAAAACTAATCATGATTAAAATGGAAATTTATGATCAAACTAAACCTAAACTAAATTACACAAATTCTGATTAGATTAATTGATTAAAACTAATCTGCTCAACACAAGCGATTCAAAGATTGGTTGAATAACATTATTAGTGGATTTTACATTGCTGTATTTGAGGTCAACGATTAACAAATGCGAAGTTCAATCGACTTGACACCCAGAGTAACAGCAAAACCTGCACTACTTAGCGATAATGAAAGCAGATCTACACACGTGATGAAATCCGAAGTGAAGAAGATGGATGGAGAGCTGCAGGCGCAGATCACAGATGGCGGCAACAATCTGAGTGTCTGCCAGAGACGTGCATTCCTAAAATTCAACAAAATAATAGTGAGTACTGTAATTCAAATTCAGTGTGGCCAATATTTGAATTGCATTTCCATTCTTTTGAAAATTGGCTAGCATTTGATTAATTGTATGTGTTTGTACTGTAGGCAGCATATGGACAGACTATTACATTAATAGCACAAATATTACGTTAATATCAGTACCCTGTTTTTCAAGTCAATATAATATATCAGATCTCACACTTTGATAACATTGGAAGAAGTTTTTTTCATGTCATTAATGGTCAATGGCAGAGCTAGGTGTTCTGAAAAGGGGGTAGGTGGTCACACCCACAGGATTTCATGGGCTTGCAAAGGTGTAAATGTAACACTGCAGTGTGCAGTCAGTTGGCAATGAGTTTGCTCAACACCCTCTGCTTGATAAAACAAGAGATTCAAATCCATGCTACAGTGAGGAATGAAAAAGTAAACATCTACCACAACAGACCTGACTGTAGATGAAATTTTCAATGTTATGACATGCAGCAATGAAAGTCAAGAGAACTTAGCTTTAGGTGGGTGCATTATGTTTGTGCATTATGTTCATTTTTCATAATATAATTGTTTATGAAATATGTACAAAAGATACTAAGAATATAGGTTTCTGTATGACTCATACATCATACTTAAATACATATACTTGTTACTGGGATATTTTGATGGAGAATTACTTGTAGAGGTCAATGTAAGTTTAATAATACGTGTATATTTCAAATACTATTTAACCAAATAAGGTTTCAGCTGCTTGAAGATATTCATTTTCTTACCATTCCCATCGATATGTCTCTTCCTTGGAGTTTCTCTTTCGCTTCTAGAAGGAAATAAGCAGCATAGTGTTAATATTTTAATTCTATTTGTGACAACGAATATTTACCAACCTAGCACGCATTTTCTGCTTCAATTTTGAGCTCTAAAATGCACTTATTTGTGTTCGCAAAACCATGGTTTGTCATATATCGCTGGAATGGCCATGACACCATTTTTGCATTGAGACCGAAAATAAATCTGAAACTAGACTATCCAGGTCATATCACAACATCGAATTTTGAGTACATAAATTGTAAAAAATAAAAATGTAAATGTGGTCTAGGTTTCAAAGTACATTGTAAGCTACTGTATTATATCATTGTGTTTTTGGTATTGATTTACTGTTAGTTGACATTGTATTTTAGATCATTCAAATTTACAAACTGGAAGAAAAAAAAGTAACAGTGAATTGAAATGGTCTGGGCATGAGTCTGATAGATCCTGGTGATCGAAAGGCTTGGAGAGGACGGTTGAGATGTCGACAGGGCAGCCAGGCCACACCCTCTGAATGAGGAATAATTAGGGCCTGCTCAAATAAACTTAGGATTCGATTGTTTGAGAAAATGAAATTAAGTATAAAGATACAAATAAAAACTGACTTTACCGTATAACACGCGCCGTTTCTTGACTCAGGTAGAGATGGATGGTTACGTATTCCTTCAGCTTGTACAGGTCCACAGCTACACAAATCATATCATAAAATGACTTTGCCCAGACTCTTGCTACACATAAAACTGTAATAGAATACACATTAGACTTTCAAACAAAATTTAATGTGAATCACATATTTGACATCTTTCATCATGAAAAGGTGGTCCCAGACTCTGAGACCCAAACATTCACCCATAAGAAAAAAGGTGCGCTCTATATAGACCTCAGTGCCAGACCCCTTTTTCGTGCTCAAATTTCAGCCAGTTGTCATAGTTGAAATATGATCCTTTGTACAACAACAAAGCACACGTACTCATGCATATTCATGACGGTCTACCACACAGACCTTTCCATTTTTAATGTTGAAATCACAAAAGCGCCGTGCCTCATTATATACAAGCATATAAATGCATTTTAAAATGTTCAGAAGTAGAAATTTTAACATTAATGTTATTAAGAACATCATAGACTATATAACTCATAATAATATATTTTTACAAATATCGGGCATTGATCAGTTGTCAAAGATTTCATCCGTGAAGATTTCACCACAGGCCCACTTAGACACATCATCCGATATTTTAAGCCACACTTATTAATGCCCCAGATTGCCTGATTTGTATACTAGACAAGAATCAGATGGATCTAAGGGGGAGTAAAATATGATATTTCTTAGTAGACTGTTCATTTCACAGACACTTCATACATTTGTAATCAAGAATATCAGCTTGCAATGCGCCATAAATCAATGAGTTGTCTCTTGCTTTCTAAATGCTTTAGTATTAATCCTTTGAATCCTAATAATACCGCGTTGAACTTTTTTTTGGTATACAAAATATTTCACTAATATTAAATTCCATCTTTCACGGTCTCGATAATATTTATCAATTGAAAACCTGTCAATCAAAAGTTCTACTGGTGACGCCATTGTATAATCATGAATATGCAAATTCGCTTTACACCGCCATGGATTTTTAAATGGCTGATGGCAAAAATACATATCTATGAAATTTGATAGATGACATACCTTTGTGGCAAGATGATATTTGGACTGAAAACAATAGCTAGTGTGACCATGAAAATATTACCCAGACTCTTGCTACATAACAAAACACACATCTTTTAAAAAATGACTTTACCCAACTGTCACATGACAAAAAACTGTAAGAATAACAAAAGCCCATGGGCCTTAACGGTCACCTGAGCATCCAGCAAATATTAGCGAGATAAGCAGTTTGTGAGTTTTTTTCAGGGATTCCTCAATAATTCCTAAATGAAATATATGAAAAGACAAAATGTCACTGTCTATATATTGGCTGATTATTGATTTTATAGCAGTATCATCTATTTCAAGAAGTGGTTACATTTTTTTGGAGCCCATGTGTCTGAGTTTGTGGTTATAGAATATTGATTTTAATGGTGCATTCAAATAATAATAAGAATGTGATTCACTAGTAAAATGGACCTAATAATGGGCCCAAATGGCAGCAATAATTTTACACTTTTTACCCCATTACTACCTTCCCTTGGGGTGGAGGGTCAAAATTTAAATTTCTGTCTCCCCTACCCTACGGATGCTACACTTTTTGGTTAGATTGGCCCAGCAGTTTTTGAGAAGAAGATGTTAACACGCAAAACTGTAAACCCAGAAATAGGTCACCTGAGTAAATACTCAGGTGACCTAAAAAAAATTGAATAGAACACATTAGAGTTTCAAACAAATCTAAGATGAAAAAGTTCAAGTCAAAAATGCTGATGAGACTTGTACATTTCTGCGAGCGGCTTTAACTTAGAACAACCTTGCTCTGGTAAAAAATCCACAAAGTCTGGGTACTTATTTGTCGCTATATCTTCTTTGGCCAGAAAGAAAACTGTTTTCATAGCACAAATCAATGCTTCATCATTGCTATTTAGCTTTGCAGTAAACATTTGATGCATACATGATCTTTGAACTTTTTCTTGAACACTCTTGATATGATCGGTGTGCAAGACGTGCCTTTCTAGAGTAGTGGTTCTAAAATTTGTGCAGCCTAAAATTTAAAAAAAAAGGGAATCATATTAAAGACTAGTTGGCATAAGGCAAGCTCTGTCCATATGCAGATGTTTTATCATTTTATTAAGTTACTAATATACTAAATCATCTTACCTGTAGTAAAGACATTTTTCTTGCTGCTCAACGTGCATAATTTACAAAACATCATATTTTCTCTATATTCCAACCACGTCCATTTATGTAACCACTGGTTGTTAAAACTTCTCTTTTGCTTTTTACATGTAGTACTTGATTCTTCTGAATCCGAATCCATAATTAATGACAAGATTTCTTCACGCAAATGTAAAATTTAAAACATGACATGAATGAGACGCTGTCACAGAGATTTGAGACACGTTTAGATAGCAAGAGTCTGGGTAAGTGACGCTATCGGAAGACGTTGAGCTTTATATCCATGATCGAACATTCTGGAAAGTTTTTACCGGGAAACGCTCAAGAACATTGCCAAATATGGTAACAAAACATTGAAATCCATCCGCGCACCTGCTAGCACGTGAGAGTTAAGTTTTGTGCCGTTCGGTGGCGCCGCAATGCATTTCCATAAAAATATCAACAAATATGGCCGCGCCCATGGTAAACTTCCGTGGCTGAGTAGAAAAGTATTATTTCTTTTCATTTTAAATAAAGGTACTGACCCAAATAAATCTGCGACACAGCTGTCGCAGCTAAGTTTGAGAAATGCGACAGACACCATTTTTATGTGGAAAAAGTCGCAAAATCGCGGCCAAGAGCAAACACTGAGTATGCTGTATTGATTTTATTAATTTGCAGCAGGTATATATATATTTATTTTATCATGTTGGCTATAGACATTGCTGCTAGACTGAGTATTGATTTTTTTTTCTTGCTGGCTAAGTGCATTGAATATCAGTAAAATGTCATAAATGGCCTTCTAAAATATACAATTTAATTGGCAGAGCACCCAAAATCGAATCACTTCGGTGTCGCCTCATGCCTCATAGTTGTGTAAAGTTTGAATGAAATCTGTGGAACGGTAAAAGCTCTAGCTTGTCCGGAGACATACATACATACATAGACACATACATAGAAACAAAGTGATCACAAGGCTTTCGCTTCAGCTACTGAAGCGACGCAATAATACAAGTAGAAGCTGACTCCTGTGTCAAGTAAATTCCACCATTTGCACAATTTTTAATGCTTTGCATCCTATTAAAAAAAATTAGTCCTAGACTCTGGACTCGCATCTAGATCAATAACCGTAATACAAATAGGCTCATGCCAGAGCATTAAACGTCAAAAAATTTGACCTTAGATTTACAATTTTTCAACCTACAAACCCATAGGATTTTAGATGGTCGTATATAGTACTGTTTTATATCAAATATTTACAAATATTCACAAACACTTAACTTTAAAAAGTAAAATCACGACTAACTTAGGCATGAATCGACAAAAGTGTGATTGAAATAGCTTTACTTTATTAAAATCTTTCAAATTGACTTGAATTAATCATAAAAAGTTACTATCAAAATATTGAAATTAAAAGTGCTGGTTCTTCTATATTTCAATAGCCGAAATTAAACAGCAAGATCTACATTAGATGAGAGAAATGAACAAACCGTGTGCAGCATTTACTTCATGAAAGACCTCCTTGCTACTCCAACAGCGTGCTTCCATCTAGTGCCATGCACTTTGAATGCAGTCAGTCGTGCAGTGCCAGATCCTAGTGCCACAACCTGGTCGAGGTCTTGCTGACCTGAAAATGTTCACACATGTAAATGTCAATGTGGTTAGTCGTGATCTATGTCTTGTTCTCACAACTGTACAATTTACACCAGGTCATTGGCACACTTGTCGATCAATGTCATTTCTCACATAGTTTTGCTTCTGCAGCACATTCAGCGTCCAATGCTAATCACTCACACAACTGCTCTCAGTTTTTCAACCCAATGACCTGTACCTAATTAACGTGTAGGTAACACGGAGCAGTAGGAAATTTTTAGGGATGAGTTTGCTCAACACACACCATCAGACCCAACGGGGATCAAACCTATGACATTCTGATCACGAGTCAAACTCCTTAACCCCTCCGCCACAGAAGCACAATCCTGATTGAATTTACCTGATAGAGTGGTCACCCTGCCGTGTGCGTGCAGCCCCTTCCAATAAGAACCCAACTGCTTTATCCTGCCAGTTTCGCCGGGCATCAGCTAATTTCAAAAGACATAACAAGGGACGCAATTATCCATTGGTCGATCTAAACAAAGACGTTAATGCACATGTGCAGCATAAAAGTTTGGCGAAATAACTGTTTGTTGTTTGTCCTTCAAATGCAGTAACACTGCATGCAGTTTCAAACTAAACGGAACAACAATATAGATTTATTGTAATTCAAATAGATTTTCTGTTTATTTCGATAAATTAATCATTACTCTAAACTGGTTTCATGAAATGTATCCCAAAGATCCTGTCTGTAAATATTTACATTGTGTCAGTCGAAATACATATTTCTGACCAGCTGCTTTTGGCTGTGGGCGGACGGGTGATAGAGACTGCAAAATAATGCAGCACTCCTTTTTTCCAGGGGAGATATGAAACTGACAATCAATATAGCAGCCTACATTTTTATGGCTATTGTTATTTTATCATAACGCATATCAATAATTGTAAAATCATAAGTTATTAGTAGCAACTTGCCAAGTAAATGTAAATATAAATGTGGTTATTTATAGTCACAATTCATTGTCATCATGCTCTAGCGACTTAACATATTTACACCAGGTCATTGGCATCCTTGTCACTCTATATATATCCTTCTCAACTCCCCGGGGAGCATACAGCACATCACTACCGTAGCGCAGACGTGCTAATCACTCACATTAGCTTTCACTCGCCTGACCTGTACCTATTTAACGTGTAGATACCACAGAGCAGTGTGCAACCTGTTAGAGGTAGGTTTTGCTCAACACCCACCATCAGACCCGACCGGGAATTGAATCCACGACCTCCTGGTCACAAGTCTAACTACCTATCCACTCTCCTTCATAATCCGTGTGGGCGTAGCACATGTTTCATTTTCTTAATAGAGGCCCAGCTTGCAATTGGCATTTCTAAAAATGCCAAACACGAATACGCACCCTTCGTCGGTGAGGGCGGCAGTATGGCTGTTGCCTGCAGAAACTTGGACCACTTTCCAGGCGACCATGGTGTCCCCAAGGACCATAATGTCGTCTTCGTCCAGTGTGGGTCACCCTACAGCACCTTAAGTAAGTACTTTATTAATCAGTATACATGAAACTTGTTTTGTGACATATTGCAAAGGAACAAAGACAATGGACACATTGCAATAAACAAGTACCGTAAATCTTCGCCCCTAAATGTCTCTTCTTCGAGGACCCTTGTTTTGGACCCTAAATTGGGTGTTTTAAGAAAAATATAAGACTTTCTGAACATATTTCCTGGCCTAGATCGCATAAACAAAGAGACCACGTGCTTTTCGATTTTACAAACCGCCAAAAAAAATTAAATACATAACGTTTGGAAAATAATTAATATCTTGCTTATTCTTTATTTGATTTTTATGTATTATACAAGTATTTAACGAGGAAAAGGTGTAGAATACGAATATGATATTCATTTTGCGATCAGACCACTTGATTTTCGCTCTAAGTCCAAATATGTTTTTTGGCAATTTTTAAGAGGCTGGCATTATTTTTGACAAACGATCTGTCGTTACACGTGGAATGGGCATAAAGTAAGCTTTTAAATGACACCAAGACCCTCTTTCTAGCTATAATATTAGCGAAGAAATCACCCGATACCAACTGCATGACCATACGTTTGAAATCCGAGTGGCACAGGCAATAAATCAACCGAGTCACAACGTGGCACAGGCAATAAATCAACCGAGTCACAACGTTCTCGAAAAATATGAATATCTAGTTCTTTTGTTTGCCATTTAAAATGGTGGTGGTAAATTTGATTTGCAATAAATTTTAAGGATTTCTTTAAATATTCATTGCACAGGTGGATACACTTATTAAAATTGAGAGTAGATACTTTACAAAGTACCATGGAAATGTTTTATTGGTGATACAATGCCCAAAGGGTGCCATTCGAGTTAGTTTTTATCAATCATCATTTTCAAACCCTGGGTGTGTGGGTGTCAAAAAGTGATCTGTCGCCTGTAAGTCGACCTCCCCTCTTTGAAATGGATATTTGGGCACTAAATATTTACAGTACTACAATAGACAAACAAGACATATAATACATGTTATAATGATACAAAAATACTGACATACACTTGATACTAGCAATGTTATTAGGGCATAAAAAGTAATACTGAGCATACTAAGTGATAGTAATTCTAACAATACTGGTAGGTAATGACTAAAATGCAATATGACTAGTGTGACTGAAATTATGTGATAACAATAATAAAAATGACTGAGAAATTACAGATGTAAATCATTAAAAAGTCTTATGGCAGTAGGCACATAACTGGTTTTGAACCTTAAAATTCTTGCATACATAGAATTGAGAAAAGTTTCTTAAGGAAAAGGGCACTTAGCAATTTCATGAAAAACCCTATGAAATGAAGTATTTTGGTGGAAAGGGGCGTGCCCCCTCTCCCCTGGATCTGCCTAAGAATAATATTCATCCTACCTTCATCGTTACAGCCTAATGTGAACACTTTTCCCTCTGACATCAGACACACAGTGTGCATGCCACTGGCACAAATTTGAACAACATTGGGTGGGAGCTTCATCCAAGATCGGCTTTACCTTCTCAAACACGTAGGTGCCAAGTCCTTGTTGGCCCGTATCGCCCTGCCTAGGTTCAGGACTTGCCCCGTATCGTCCTGTGTGGAGTGTGGGTGACAGTACTTTCCTTTTTCTTCGTTGCTTCAGGAGCAAAATCGGTTCTTCATATTCTTAAACCATGAAAATATGTTTTAGAATTCAAGTATTAAAATCCAAACATTACAGTTGTTATTTCAGCATCCCAATAAGTCGTGGAATGTTAATACTCTACATTGGTGATTTATTAATTTCATAATGACTCCATTAAACCTGATTATTTATTATTCAAATGGTAGTATTTTAGTATTCACTAAAAATATTCACAAAAATAGACTTATCATTCAACACTGACTATGAAGTGTGCATACCGAGCTGGTAATAGTTGTTCAGGCCCCAGGCGCCTTTTTCCTGTGCATACGTGCCGTGTTGTCTTATTCCAAGCTTACTTTCACTGGGTTCAGGAGCACGACCAGTCCCTGCGACCGCCACGGCCCCTTGCTCTGCAAAGCCCAGTGTGTAGCACCTCCAAAGTAAAAAGTAAAAAAGTAAGTACTTTATTAATCATTATACATGAAACTTGTTTTTGTGACATATTGCAAAGGAACAAAGACAATGGACACATTGCAATAAACAAGTACTACAATAGACAAACAAGACATACAATAAATATTACGAGGAAATCTTATTTATAGACCCGAATATTTGGTGCCCAAAAAAAAATTTCAAAGAGGGAGGTGAACTTATTTCCTGGACAGATCGCATAAACAGAGACACCCAGAGTTTGAAAATGATGACTCGCAAAAACTAACCCGAATGGCACCCTTTGGGCGTTTAATCCTGTGCTTATTTCCATGGTGATTTTTATGTATCTACTATCAATTTTTTAATAAGTGTATCCATCTGTGCAATGAATATTTAAATTCATTTTAAAATTTAAAAACCAAAAACAAATTTAAACACCACCATTTTTTTTTGGCAAACAAAAACTGGATATTCATATTTTTCGAGAAACGTTGTGACTCGGTTTGCGTTGTGATTGGTGCCTGTTCCAATTGGATTTCAAACTTATGGTCCTGTTAATTGACGGGGTGATTTCTTTGCCAATATTATATAGATAAAAAATTTCTTGGTGTCATTTAAATTTACTTTATGCCCATTCCACGATATAACGACAGATCTTTTGTCAAAAATAATGCCAACCTCTTAAAAAATTGCTAAAAGTTCTTTTGACTTGCCGATAATCAAATGGTCTGGTCGCAAAATGAATATCATATTCGTATTCACTTTTTTATCGTTAAATACATGGATATTAAACATAAAAATCCAATAAAAAAGAATAAGCAATATATTAATTATTTTTTACAAGCGTTATGTATTTAATTTTGGCGGTTTATTATCAATCATCATTTTCAAACTCTTTGTTTATGGGATCGAGGCCCCAAATATGTTCAAGAAAGTCTTATATTTTTCTTTAAATACCCAATTTAGGGTCCAAAACAACAGTCCTCGACTTAGACAAACAAGACCTATAATACAATTTCTATATAATGATATGAAAATACCGACATACACTTGATACTAGCAATGTTATTAGGGCATAAAAAGTATCTGAGACATACTAAGTGATAGTAATTCTAACAATACTGGTAGGTAATGACTAAAATGCAATATGACTAGTGTGACTGAAATTACATGTGATAACAATAATAAAAATGACTGAGAAACTACAGATGTGAATTATTAAAAAGTCTTTTGGCAGTAGGCCTTAGAACCTTAGAATTCTTGCATACATAATTTTGAGAAAAGTTTTCATAGGTCCTGGGAGGACCTGGGCTGTCAAAAAAAATTTTATCAGCTGAGGGGAGGTGTCAAAAAAGTTTCTGTCGTGACTCAAAAATATTGCAAACCCCCGGACTCAAATAATGAACACTCCCTTAGTGATTCTACAGTGGACATATTATGTATATACTGTATATATAATTTTATTTATATGGATTGTAAAAATTGTAAAATTTTACATATCTGAAACCTCACTTATGGTTTATCGTTTATATAAAAAGAACTGATAACCTTTTGCTGACACCAAACTTTGAAGTTTCCTTCAGCAAAATATAATCTTCTTAATTTTTCTTGGTAACTTTAATGAATATGGTCTGAAATGCATCATTTTATGATTAATTCAACCATAGGCAGATCAGGTTTTTGGAAAAGGGGGGCGCACTTAAGGAAAAGGGCACTTAGCAATTTCATGAAAAAACTCTTAAAATGAAGTATTTTGGTGGGAAAAGGCCCCCCTGGATCTGCCTGTGAATAATATTCCCTACCTTCATCGCTACAACCCTAATGTGATAACTTTTTCCCTCTGGCGTTAGTCACGCACTGTGCATGCCACCGGTGTCGTCCTGTGATGTGTGGGTGACAGTACTGCTGACTTCCCTTTTTTCGTTGGGGTTTTCAGCAGGGGAGGGGCCGCCCTTTTTTGGGGGGCCGGGTGGCCGCGGGGAAATTAG
>CM032660.1:59095981-59110123 GCA_019095985.1 Streblospio benedicti | reverse complement strand
ATATTTTGACAAATTTAATAGTTTGTGTAATAGTTTGTGTTGAGTAAATGAGTTAGCATTCATTTACAAATAGCATTATCCTGTAAACACATTATGCACACATAAATTACAAGCAGGGTTCATATGATATAGATTCAAAATACATGCTAATTGAATGAAAAAATAAAATGTATATATCTGTAGATTATCATATAATATATAGATATATATTTGGAATATGAATCGAATCATTTGGCTAGGGTTTTACGTGGTGTTGACGTTTTAATTTTTTTCTAGACTTTCCTTTTTAGGTGTTTCAACATTTACTCTTTTCTTATTTTTCTTCGGTGTTAGAAAAACTGTTTGTGGAACATTAGGCTGGAAAACATCTGGGCCGAAATTATATTTGATGCTGCCATCCACACTCAATTTCAAACAAGACGCCGTTGAAAAATTTGGAAGGTCAGCATCATGCTTGCCTAATGTTGAAAAATAATCTATTTGCAATTGAACTAGTTGAGCTATTGCACGCATTACACTTTCTGGAGGTAACCATGAGTGTGGAAGAGAAATTACTGAGTCCTTGGGGTTTTGCTGCCACGAAATAGAGGGTCTTAGCTATTGTCATCTCAAAATCGGGGGTCTTTCTGCTGAGCATATACCCAACCGGACTGTGGAAGAGCACCCAACCCGTGGGGCCACAGATATATAGAATACCATGTGAGTGCAAATACATGTACAGTACTGTCACTGTATAAGGACCACAGTTATTTCCGTAAAATTATTACCGTATCTTACGTTTCTGGAAATCACACGTATCGAATTGTCCGTATTTACGGGATGTCCCACCATAATTCCCGAATTTCGCAGCATTTCCTATGTTCTCTAAATTTCGCATATTACGCAATTTGCGAGAAAATCGCGTATTTTGCATGATCAACCCGAACTAGCATCAAATGTGGTCAGTCATGATTTGAGCCCCACGTCATCTAACTGTTGCGCAAATTCACATTGATTTTGCTGGGTCGCCTAACCCCTAGGCCAACTGTACAAGTGTCTGAAATGAGAAACTTTCAACCTATTATATAGTGGATGAAGCAAATGTTTATGTTACAGTGATGTCCGTGGGAACAGGCAATATAATAAATCTAGTGATGATGCTTGAAGCATATCAAACTGTATTATTGAGAACAATAGCCTGACACATTCAACACCAATATTTCTGAGTATATAATTCTGGTGTTATAATCCAATACTATAATCCATTCCTGATATGCTGTTCATCACTCAAATAAAATGACCCGAGTTGTGCAGTGGAAGTCAGTGGTATTTGAGTCTAACACTGTACCAGAGTAAACACCTCGATTGAAATCAAACAGACCTGTATTTGTCCCTTAGATTGCTACAATGTAACAAAAATCCCCAGACTTCAAAGGTGTTCTTTCTGTACCGCTACTGTTGTCGTTTTTCTCAGAAATCGTACAGAGCAACTTGCTTTGGTGCATGCAATTTTCTGACATTGATGTCAATATACTTGGTTTGACTCCTTAAAGTTTTATGTGGCTCATATGATTTTGGCGGAACACATGTTATTAGCACGTTTACAATTTTCACAAATAGCAGTAACTTTTGTCTCACATCCATGTCCCAGTCATGCATATAAAACATCCATATACTGTATACATTAGAACGTCTATTATCATTATTCGGATTAGATATATGGGTGAGCCGTATACAAAAACGATGTATTTAGCACGAATGTGGCATTTTATTTATCATATATTGTGTTTAGACAACAAATAAATAATAACAATAATAACAACAACAACAGTGCCTCCTTTCTAAATAACTTTGTAAACGTGAGCGTAGACTGTTGTCGTTTTTTCTGGAATTCAATGACATGACTGAGATATAGAGTATCAGACTAGTTTGATATCATTACAGGTTATTAGGCAGTTATAGAGCATGATAACGCACAGAGTTATGCGCCAATGTATGATAAAAGCACTTACATCTTTCCATGCCGATGCTGGCGGCGTATATGAAGAGCGGGGGAGCGGCGAGTGCGACGTTGTCTGCGAAGGCTGTGAGTGGCAGGAGGCTGGCCGCGTCTGCCGCCAGCAGCGCCTGGGTCTCCTCGGCCACAGACACCCGCGGCAGCGCCACCACCTCGGCCTGCGTCTTCGTGTTCTCACATAGGCTGTGTGGGAAACATACATTCTATGATTCTATCATATATGTATTTGCCGGTGCTTGCGGATACATTTACAAATTTCTCTCTTTCTCACACTTCTTTAAGCAAGCATATTTCTTCCAATGATAGACATAGCCGAAGACAGGTGCACAACCCTAAGCTTCCGTTTGACTTTATCAAATGGCTCACTGCTTGGGATGATGGTAACATTCTGGTCTCACAACCTTGGGGTCGTGAGTTCGAGTCCCACTGGGCCACTTGATATAGTCAAATGGAAGCTTAGGGTTGTAAAACCTGTCTTCAGCTATATCTATCATTGGTAGAAATATGCTTGCTAAAAGAGAGGAGAGAGAGAAGTTTGAAAATGTACATTCCAACACGCCGTGCATAAATGATCACCAGTACTCTACTCTGATTGGAACAGAGGCGTGCTCAATTATATGATTGACTGCATGCTACCGTGATTTACTGCACATGATCACAGTCTAAATTGAACGATAAAGATGCAGCGCACCTGTTAAAGTGACGTTGACCGCTTTATATCAAAGAAGTTTTCGTGTACTGGTATCTAAAGTTAGGCATTGCTGGAATCTGTTATTGTATTTTCTTCATGATAAAATGGTATTTGACCACGAGATTGGAGTGACGAATTTAGCATGCTGACACTTGAGTGGCACTCACTTCGTTCGCGTCAACCACACCTCAGCATGCTAAATTTTACGATTGACACTCCAATTTCGTAGTCAAATCCTACATTCTATGACCCTGTGTATAAATCATCTCCAATACTCCCCTCTGATTGCACCAGAGGCTTGCTCAATTATACGATTGACTGCACACTGAATTATGCAAGTTCCCACAGCACAATCTCAAGTAAGTCACGCTTTAAACTGACACTAAGACCGTTATAATATGATTTGTTGAACAATTAAAACAGAGGAGACACTCGTTGAATGTGGATTTTTTTCATGATGGTATTTGACCACTCGATTGTCGCGAAAATCGTGGAATTTAGGATGCTGATGCTCGATACCTCAGCATGCTAAATTTTGTGATTGACACTCCAATCTTGTGGTCAAATCCTACAATACAATGCAATACAATAATAATATATACATGCTGTATAGCGCAAAGTCCATGAAATGTTCATGTGCGCTTGTAAGCCTCCACACACCAACAGAACCAATAAGGAATTCTCAAACTCACAAACTTCTGGTCTTGAGTCTAACTCCCTATCCATTTCGCCATGGAAAGACAAAAAACCAAAAACATTTGAATAGTTTTCAAATTTACAAGAGTCAGGCTTACCTGAAGGCAACCACTTGATATTCAAATCCATTCTGTCGGGCAACAATACTTTCCGCGTACAGAGTTTGTTCAATCTAGAATGAAAGAACCATTTTGATGTATTTTCTTGGACATTCTACATGTATACTACAATGCAAAGACAGTTGAATCTGCCCATGTAGACACCTCCCTCATGAAAACACTTTTCACCCTCCAATTTCAGTTTCCCGATACATATTGTCAAGATGTTTATAACTTTCACACTTTCCACTCCACTCTCTGAATTCATATTTGATTTTATAAAGAAGTATATGACAGGGCATAAATTAAGCCTTTTCATGAAGCATTTCACACAAATTAACTATAGCATTGTGGTATTGCTCTGAGTCTACTTACAGTGGTTTCTATACCCTTTGCCAGTTCCATGGTGGTAGGATCAGTCATTTTGTAGTAAACATCTTGGAACATGGTATTGAGACAGATGCTGAACCTCAAGATGCGGCCATCTAAAACAGGGCACAGGGAAACACTATAGTCTGTTACATAATTATTTCTTTCTGTTTGAATAGCAATACCTATAGGTACATTGTATTTTCATTAACAATCTACTCATCGTGCCCTAGAATTGACTATTTTCTACTGGTACAGATCACTATAGAAGTGTATTATTTTGTGGCTAAAAACACATGAATAACTGACAGGACTATCATTATCATGACCCGCAAGGGGTATAAAAAACATGTGAATGTGAGAATAGGGTGGGTGGTTTGGGTTGGAGGCGGCTTTGATAAACTCAACTTGATTTTCGGGGTGGGTATGAAAATCTGTGTTGCACTAATAGGGTTGATGCAAAAATTGGTAGGAATTTTGGCTAGGAGAAGCTGGAATTTCCAAACAAATTTTACCCCTCCAACCACTAAGCTACAATAGATAGTAGCCCCTGATCTTTGTAAAATGGTGGGTCTTAAATATTGTTTATACCAGAATAGGGGGTCTTTAATATTGGTGTTTAAAACAATACATTGAATGTATATGAGACTTAAAAGCAACAACAAAATATCATCATGCTTCAGTTTACTTTTTCGGAAAAGTGTGGGTCTTTGCTTTGAGATTTAGAGAAACTAGAGGGTCTTCGTGGTTTGGCTGCCCAGAAATAGGGGTCTTAGATATTTTGTCATCTCTTTCTACTGAGCGTGGTTTGGCAGCCCAGAAATAGGGGTCTTAGATATTTTGTCATCTCTTTCTACTGAGCATATATGAACTGTGGAAGAGCCCATCCCCAGCCCCCCTCCGCCCGAGGGTCCTACATGTATATGTACTCACAGATGCACTTGTCGGTGTCGATGATGCCGTCGCACAGACACACGTATCATGCACACATCCTCACACAGTGATGGCCCGCCCACAGCACACTCGTTGATGTCTGTCAGCAGAGAGAGGGGTGTGAGTGACTGGTTGGTTGGTGGGTTACGCAGGTTGAGTAGGTTGGTTGAGTGGTTGGATTATTGAGTGGTTGGTTGAGTGGTTGGTTAGTTGAGTGGTTGGTTGGATGAATGGTTGGTTGAATAGATTGGTTGAATGGTTGGTTGAGTGGTTGGTTGGTTGTGTGGTTGGTTCAGTAGTTGGTTAGTTAGTTGAGTGGTTGGTTGGATGAGTGGTTGGTTGAGTAGATTGGTTGAATGGTTGGTTGAGTGGTTGGTAGGTGGATCTGGATCTGGATCTGGCTGTTAGTCGGCAGGGCCCCAGATTGAGGCATCACACCGACGGGTTGTGCGCATTATGGGTCCCGGTGGTAGTGCGCGATGAGCCGACTCTTGAAGGATGCTGCAGTCAGCTGATGCGATGGACTCAGGGGTACTGTTCCACTCGATGATGGTGCGAGTCACAAAAGAGGACTTGAAATCGTCCGTGTTTGAACTTAGTGTCAATAGCTTTCGCGAGTTAGTGTCCTTGCCCCTGGCTGGTCGTTTAGAGTAATTCAGATTAATATCCGCCATAGGCACTGCCACCTGACCATGGAGAATCTTATACATAAATGCCAGCCTCTGGATTCGGCGTCTGGTTTCCAATGGTTCAAGTTTGAGTTGTGCCAGCATAGATGTGACGCTAGCAGTTCGGGAGTATGATGACAGGACCCACCGGGCAGCTGAGCGTTGTACTTTCTCAAGCTTAGACGAGTTGTTCTTGGTGTGGGGGTCCCAGATGATGGAAGCATACTCCATGCCCGACCGCACCAGGGCAATGTAGGCCAGCTTCTTGCACTTAGCTGGTGCGCCCCGGAGATTGCGGCATATGAAGCCTAATTTACGCGACTACTTGATCGATGTGATGGTCCCATTTCAGGTCGTGGTTGAGGTAGACACCAAGATACTTCTCGCTGGTGACGGATCCTATGATGGTGCCACACAGCTGGTACATGTGAGTAAGGATGCTTCTCCCTCTCCAAATGTGCATCATGTAGCATTTAGATGGGTTGAAGACCATACCCCAAGACTTCGCCCATGACTCTAGTCTTGAGAGGTCCTGTTGTAACGCTACTTGGTCTTCGATGCTGTGGATAACTCGGTACACCAGGGCGTCATCAGCGAAGAGCCTCACGGTGGTACTAGGGTCAACGACGGATGGCATGTCGTTAATGTGCAGTAGAAATAGCAGTGGTCCCAGTATGGTACCTTGTGGTACTCCTGACGTAACCGGGGAATACTCTGACTTAGTCCCGTCACAGAGAACAAGCTGACGGCGATCAGTCAAGAAGGACTCAATCCAACTTAGCACATTTCCATGGATTCAATAAAGGCGTAGCTTGTTCAATAGGCGTTTGTGAGGCCTTGCTAAATCAAGTATTCCAATGTCAACCTGGCGTTTGGCATCCCGGTGCTGGAGTAGCTCATGTGTGGTGAGGAGGAGTTGTGATTCACAGGAATGGCCCTTCCGGAACCCATGGTTAACAGGTGTAAGTATGCCCTTGTCGTCCAGATGCCCTCGGATGTGCGTGCACAGTATGTGCTCTGTTAACTTGCAGACAATACAAGTCAGGGAAACCGGACTATAGTTTGCTGGGTCATTTCTTCCTCCCTTCTTGAACACGGGGGTCACCCATGCATCTGTCCACACGTTGGGAAGTCGACCTTGGTTAAGCGTCTGACGGATGATGATGGTCACCACGGGCTTTATGTAATCTGCCAGTTCTTTTAGCAGTCGAGTAGGGATCTCGTCAGGACCTGAAGCTTTACCTGGGTTGAGATTCTTCAATAGCTTGAGTACGCCTGCTTCAGTTGGTTGTGTGGTTGGTTGAGTAGTTGGTTCAGTGGTTGTTTGGTTGAGTGATTGGTTGGTTAAGTGGTTGATTGATTGATTGAACCTGAACTAGATGGCAAAGTTAGCCGTTTTCATCTTGTTACCCTCCTAAAAACCTTAGTATTGCATTCCAGATTGCCAACAACACTTTTATTTCTAGAAACAATCACAGCATTTTCATTGTATCCTTACACTAGAAAAGCTAGACACTAGAGAAGCTAGACTAGAGGCAGGTCTCACCTATACAGGACATGCCATTGTCACTGAGTCTGTAGCAGGTGTTACACGAGCACTTGCGACTGCCCACAGTATTGTCGCACACATGGTCGCACCAGCCATTGTGGTGCTCCGCAGTACACTCATTCACGTCTGCAACCACATTATCAAAACAGTACTTAAAAAGCAGCAAAAGTGTACTAAAACTCCCATGAAAATTACTTATTGTTGATATAGCTATGTCGATACAATAGGTGAGTGAGCCTACAGAGCAATTACATATAGGTGCAGTATGCAGTATTTTCTCGATGAAATAACATTCATAAACAATTTTTACTATGCTTTTATAATAGAGTGTAAAAATACTTTACCTTGACACTCTGTGGTGCTGCCAGCTTGAAATTGATATCCCTCATTGCATCCACACCTGAAAAAGTGCAAAATTAATTACCAACTCAGGCTCATGTCACTAAATTACGTCTACTAGTAGTTGTCGGTTTGAAAATGCATGTCGATTTGCTGGCAGCAGTTGAACATCGGTCAATTTAGAAGCTATCATACATCACAGTCCATGGTGTGTGTGAAAAAACTAGAGGGGAGCCATGGGAAATTCATAGTAATTTGGGGGTGGAGGTGACTGAAATTTTCAAACAAATTTAAGCGCAAGGCCTGAAAATTATACCATAATAGTTTCATTTTTACATGCCCACCTTTGAATATATCTAGATCTAATGGTAGCCTCCTTAGGGGTTGACATCTCAATAGAGCATAGGCCCTTGTCATGGATGATTTGGCTATAAGTATCTATAATGATACCATACAATAACAAAACATTTCTATTGCGCAAATTCCAGAAAGTACAATTGTAAGCTTCCACAAACAAGTGATACTTCAAATGCAATTTAAAAAAAGCGAGAATCTTGCACTGTTGTATATACAGAGGAAGTGTGCTCCACAATTTAGGTGCAGCCTTGGCGCTATTTTAAAGGCTCTATAACTGTAAGACTTAGTTCTGGTTTATTAAATCCTAATGTATCAATTTCCTTATCCATATCCATTGTTTTGGGTTTTACTAAGTGATTACTTACTTGCATTAACAAATTCTTTCAGTAGAAATCTGCTTCTTTTAACTAAAATTGCTTCAAAATGTTTTGTTATATTTATACTTGGGTTTGAAAACCATGATGGGTATTAATAAAACGGAATCAAAATTTTCAATAACCTGACAGATATTGGTTCTATGTGTTTGAATAATCTTAAAACAATTGATTAAAGATATATTCACAACGTTCTCCAGTCTATAATTGCTTACCACTCTGGTCTCTAAAATATGAAAATGAAAACATGTGTACATTGTGTTTAATAATAAAAATTATCTTTACCTCATACAGAAACTTACTGATTCGTCACAAGACATAGATATTCCACCAATAACTTTACGCATAACCTTCAAATTGATATACAGTAAGATTGTGAGAAATTCCTGGAAACATCATGTAGTGAACAAGCAACAACGAACAATTTTCTAACTACACATGCACACTGCTATATATACTAGTTGTGCCTTACTTAACATTGAGGTCTGAGGCATTGGAATAAGAAAAAGTCCAACGAACTCCAATGCGCCCTTGACCTCATTTTGACCTTCACATTATTGAGGACATTCAAAAAATTACTTGAGAAAAAGGTTATGTGATGTGATGAGGCAATGATCTAGATGGTGAATATGGAAGTCAGATTTCAGAAAGGTAAATTTTAGCACCGCCTACCTGTAGCTGCCCACAGTGTTGATACACGTCTGCTCGCAGTCATTGGTGGTCAAACATTCATTTTTATCTGTAACAAGTACATCTTTGTTTATTTCGGGCTTATTATTCAAATCACAATTGTAAAAGAAATTCTTGTAACCTGACAATGTAAGACATCCTCACTTATTATGGACTTTTTATCCAAATCACAATTATTGAAAATAACCTTTCATATGAAAACTATTCACTGCCGTCAGTTGTATACATGATTGGCATTACTAAAGTACAACTTCATTTTCATCTCTCTGTGGAATATAACATGATTACATTTCATTCTATCATCCCTTCCTATCCGGTTATTGAAAATAAAAATCCTTAACCACAAAATGTACTTACCATCACAGCTGCGGCCATCTTGCATGAGGGTATAAGTGGCATTACAGACACAGGAATGGCTGCCGGGGGAGTCCATGCAGATATCTGGCAGCCCCCGTTATCCACAAGGCACTTGTTCACATCTGGACAAACCCAATCTTTGAGGATTAAACAAAGCTAAAGTTGGACATGAACACTGGCAGATCCATGGTTTTGGAAAAGGGGGAGTGGGGCGAGATCGATGGCAGAAATTAAAAACAAATCATGAAAATTAAATATTTTGCTAAATAACATGGAGGGGGGAGACTTGCCCACTGCACTCCCATACATAGATCTGGTCATGATAAATTTAGCTCGTCAGAGTGTAAGATGATAGAGAAAATTGGCTTGATTTTAAGTAGCCAATCCTAAGCCTTCAGGTGGGACTCCTGCATTCACTTCTAGATACCAATTACAAGCAGAAAAAACTAGATGATAGTGATCACAAGTCACAAAGAATTTATAAGCTTTTTTATCATTTTTTATTAGGAAAGGAGCATCAAATAATGAGGTAACTTACATGTAAGCTTTGTATTTTCGTGATATATTAAGTTCAAGTGCAATTACAAGACATACATACATAATTATCTTTTTAAAGTGACAGCATATCAAAGATTGGTGATGTTACAAACTGTCTTTGCTTTTTTGGACCATGAACACCGACCAAAAACATTAATATTTTGATATGTTATAGACAAGAGGTTAAACTTACGATTAAGACCCTTTCCAGGATGTGTCTCGATCGACGCATTTTTGCAATTTAACACCAAACATTGAGAACGTTCGGGAGAGTGATTTTTACTGGTGTCTAAGTTCGCAGAGTCATGAGTTGTTGGTACTTAAGAAATATCAATATGTAAAACCACAATCTGAAAGTGCAAACGTCGACGTTTTCAACAGTATATAATATGTAGGGGCAATATCAAAATGTAAGCGTGTATTTTAAAAGACAAGGGGACTGTATCAGTTTTTAGGTAGCGTTTTTCTCGCAGATATTTTGTTCAATTTAGAATTATTGATTTTTCACAGAGTACTGTGTTTTTGCGGCTGTGGGCTGTGGCCTCCCAGTGTTAAAATACAGCATAGATTTTACAGATAAAACAAGTAACTTTGCATAAATATTGATTAACCAGCAGAGGGCTGCACTGAATAAAATATAGTTGTAGATCTATTGATTTTTTTTCCTGCCAGGTACCACCAATACACATATACATGGATGTACAATTTATGCAACATCCTTATATGTAGTTCACAACACATCCAGATATCTGACCTTGACACACGAGTTGGTCCATGTCCCACCGGTATCCCTCAGCACACATGCACCTGTACGACCCGCGGTTGTTGATGCAGTCGCCGCGCACCTGGGAGTATCTGGTGCTCTGAGAGTTGCGGTTCTGGGTCCCGAACGAGCAGTTGTGAAATGCCTCATCGGAGCATTCATTGATGTCTGACATGGAAACAGAAGATGTTTGCTTTTAAGTTTAGAATCTGATGTTATGAAAACAGTTAAATCCTTGTGTGATCTTGATACTCTGGCTCTTTAGGATTGTGTTTTAGGTGGTAAGCAAGATCACAATTAGGTCAGGATTAAGGCCTAATAGTCGGCAAGACAAGTGACTCTTGATAATATACATATTTTCACAAAAAATCAACACTTCTTTTGAATATAAAAAGATTCAAATTTATACCTGTTAATATGAGTGGAGTGGACAATAAGTGCTAATACTTTATTCAAAACCTGAATCTGAAACCTCTATAAAGAGACCAATGCATATCTCCAGGCAATGTGGTCTTAATTAGAGGTTCTACATTATGAGCGCTAAGTGGGCATACAAAATAGTATAGATGCACGAGCAAGCAGGCCGACATGTGTTTTCAAATCGCCACCTACGTAATTTAGTGACGAGTTGGTTCGTGCTTCAAACAATTTATTGGCTATATATAGTTAATGGGGGAATAACATAGCTATACAGTAGAAACTCATTATCGCGAAAGTTCCAGGACACCATTATTAAAAGTGTTTGAGAAAGCCAATATTCAAGATAACCAACAACTGATGTTTGATCATAGCGTGGTTGAATGACAATTAAAAGAACATTGAGTTAACAGAAAATTTGAGATAAAGAATATGGTGATAACAAATATCTACTGTACTTTAAAGTCAATCGCAGTGACCTTACCCACACAGGTCATTCCATCGGGACTGAGTCTGAGCCCGGGCTCGGGACGGTTGCACCTGTGGGTGGCACCTGCCACGTTCATGAGGAGGTTCTCGCATGTCGCCTCGCATCAGCCGTTATCCATCGTGCACTCGTCAACATCGACGTCTGCAGGGTCTCATTGTACTTGTAGCCTTTTTTGTCGCACATGCACCTGGTGGTCAAAACAGCAAGTTCAAAAGCACATTAATAGATTGAAACATTCATTTTTCCAGCTCTGGTTTTGTATAGAATTTAGTTTTATATAATTCGAAAATAAAAGTAGCAGTATCGGCTGTGGGATTTAAGGAAGTGGAATGTTAGTTTTCTTTAAAAAGATTGACAAAATTATCAGATGTGGTAAAAAGAAAGAAAAATAATATGAAATTAAAAAAAAAATAGGCCTATAGACGGGATGCTGGTTTTCTATGAAATGAAAAGCTGGTAGAAAATTACTGGATGAGGTAAAAGGAAAAACAAAAGAGGTATGTCTAATTTGTTTACCCCTTAAAACTCTCCGCAAAAAAGTATACACACAAATTTAAAAAAACAAAAACATGTCTGCCCCACCTGTATGATCCCTCGGTGTTGACACACTGAGAATCCTAGACTCCCGGTTCGGTTTCGTCAACCATGAAGCAGGTGACATTGACGCTGATGCCCTGACTTGCCAGCTGTGTCACACTCGTTGATGTCCCTGGAAGGCGAAGGAGATATAAACCGCTCTGATCATCACCTTCCCTCACTCTATATAATATTAGGTTAATGATGCATTACCCTCTATGTTCTTCTCGAGTGTAAACTCAAAAACTTAGCCAATCAGTGCAAAGCTCTCACTAATTGGAAGAGTTACCTTTCTATCTGAAATAGCCTCTGACTCTATGAAAGAGGGTTTAAATTCAAAAATTTTGTCGTAAGAGCATTGCCTCCAAAACCTCCTAGAAAAGCTTCCCACCTATGGTATTTGCTTCCATAATCACTGAATATATTTTGCCTCCCATCTTTTGTAATCCTCGCTATGGCCCTGAAATCTACGCTGTTTGCGATATAAAAACACTAGGATATTTGAGGGAAAAATATAGAAAAAAATGTAAATGTAAATGTGGTGGTTTGTAGTCCTAATCCAAGTCTTGCTCTCACAACTATACAATTTACACCAGGTCAATAGCCCACGTATTTATCATCAATTGATCATTTCTCATAAGTATGTTTGCACAATGCTTATCACTCACACAATAACTCACTCACTCTTTCAACCCAATGACCTGTACCTAATTAACGTGTACACATGTAGGTGTAGGTGCCACGGAGCAATGTGCAACTCCTTTAAGGATAAGATTGCTCAACACCCACCACCAGACCCAACCTGGAATCGAACCCACGACCTTCTGTTCAAGGGTCCAACTCGGCCACAGAAGAACACCATAAAACAAAACCAAAAAAATAATAAAATGAACATAAAATGGCGGTACTGACCCGCACGACGTCTGGTCGACGAGCGGCAGGAAGCCATCCCGGCAGGAGCAGGTGTAGGCACCCGGCTCACACTCGTGCCGAGACTCGGAACACTCGTCTACATCTGTACCCAAACACAAAAACTCAATGATACATGGGGCGTGCCTCTTTTCCCAACCAAAATATTTCGTTTTCATAGGTTTTTTTTGCATGTGCTCCATCGATCGCCCATATAGCTGTGAGATATTGAGAATAAACACTAATTTAATAATTCTTTTTGTATACAATGAAGTAACAATTATATCTACTGACCAGAGTTCAATATACCATGTCATTATAATAAACACACAAACATACCCTGGCAGACGGACCCTGTAGCGTCCCACCTGTAGCCCGCAGGACAGAGACACACGGTGCTGGAGTTACCCACGTGGTTGGCACATACTCCCTGGTAATGCACAGCAAATACTACATTTAAGTACTGTATACAGGTATTTGCAGATGGTTTCACTATAACATGAACGCTTTACATAAATAGATCAGTTGGAATGAATCACTGGCCAATTCAGGATTTTAGAAAAGGTTTAACGTCAGTCTGGCCTACCTGTACATATTCCTGAGGACTGGCTTCATCATATTGTTGGTAACTAGGGTTTGCACAGTCATGGGTGTTGTCTGAACATTCATCTATATCTAAAAATAACAACGATAGAAATGAATTATGAAACAACTCTTGTGAAAGATGCATAGATAGCCTGAAATAAAATCCATTTAAAATTCCATGCTACAAAATAGTTCAGGCCATGAGTAAACAAACACCTCCCCAACTGAACGAAATACACTGACAATAGTGGGCAGTCACTTCCAGTGCTGGTTGTAATATTGACTATTAATTGACCCTATATAGTAAATGTTAAAACTAATGATATTTACTCTATAACGACACTTTCAAATGATTCATTTATAAGATGTTACACGGAGAAAATGTCGTGTGCGCAGCTTTCTTGATATTTTCCGCTGTAAGGGGGTTACCTTTTATTATAGCCCAGCGGGGTATTAAAATGAAACTATTATGGTATCATTTTCAGATATTTGTTCAAAAAAGGTTTCAGACTCTCTAAAATTCCTACCAATTTTCCACGACCACTCCTATTATATTAAAGTGCAGCCCATTTTTTAAAAGGGCCCCAGAACCCCACACCTCAAAATCAAGGTTGTTTTTTCAAGCTCCCTCCTAGGTTTTTTATACCCCCTATGGGCCTTGATATATGATAGTCCTTTGAGGTCTTTACAGAATGAATGTCTTAAGTCTCAAACCGAGTTAGATGAATATCCATCATCTGAGTCATAC
>CM032660.1:59085060-59095881 GCA_019095985.1 Streblospio benedicti | reverse complement strand
CTCAGTGAAAACAAACAGATGTGTAAATCATGAATAGCATGTTTCATATCTGGACAGAGAGGCAATGTGAAGTCCTAAATGATAGTCAGCGTCGTTGACAGCCTCTTGGTTTTTAACTTACGGCATGTACACATTATGCCTAGGGCACATTCCACCGCAAGGTGTGTCTACGGCCTATCTACTGCCAAAAACGCATAGAAAACGTGAGGATCCGTGCGTGTGCAGTGCGGCAAACGTACGTTTTTTCAATGCCGTACGGTGGCCGCAGAAGTTTGGCTTGCCAAACTTCTTCTACGGACCACCTACGTCATAGTAGTGCATGAGACCTTACGTTAAACGCAGATGATTTACCCGCACTTTGTCGGGACAGAGAGGCACCATCGCACGTTCTATGCAAGTTGAGGGGCACGGCCACCTCAATAAAAACACTCCCTGTGCCGACGCACTCATAATGCACGGACTTATATGCCCCAACTGTATTTTTGTCACTGCATACGCCTTGCGGCGACCACCGTCGCAAGGTGGAATGTGCCCCTCGCTTTAGGAATACCATACTCCTAACAGATATAAAGCTAAACACACTGAAAACATAATCACTTTAAGGACACCTAGACATATAATTTCCGATCGCCTACGCTCCAACTGTTACTCATGCATCCACCATAGAAGATCTAGCCACTCAAACGAACACGCTATATTACAAAAGGCACCTACACGAATCTATATAAATATCATATAATTCTTAACAACTGCTGTTTTGCGACATATACGGCACATAGAAGTTGACTATCAGTAATTTAGAAACAAACACAGGAAGCGTTGGCTATCTATTCAATGCTCCTTTTTGAAGTAAATACTTGCGTAAAATAACTATTTATTGTGATATTTCACTTTACTTCCTCAACTTGATACTATTGGCCGAGACTTCAATACTACTACACAACATTTACAGGTATATAACTTATACTGGACAATGGAGCAATCTCGACCATTAAAGAAACCGCAGTATAACATAAGTAGTCCTGTATTCATAGTGGCGACATTAAAGCTCCGGAAACCCGTACCTTCCGTTGCGGCCAAATGAAAAACGTACACGGGCCACACATCTTTCCCTATTAAAATGACAAACATTTCCTACGTGGTTCCACAGTGTTTTGTAGTATATCAGAATTGACTTCCACTTTGTGGATGCTCACCAGACTGCACACAGCCCCTCTTTGGACTTTCCATACGTATTACCCCTACTGATAAACACTGTCCATATTGTCTCCACCCCTACGCAGCGATGAAAACTGTGCGGTTATTATTAATTAGATTAGCAGTGATAGGCGCCTATGCCCGAGGAGGGGGGGGGGGTGTTGCATTGTCGGAGTTAGTACGGATGTGCCTCCAAAAATGGGTTACTTTTAAAACTCTCTTGGTATAGACATGAACCATTATTTTCCTTTTTTGGTATAGACATGAACCCTTATTTTTACAGCAGGTTTTTTTTTCTTCAAAAGCTTAGTGAAGATGTAATCCCTTGGATGTAATGAGATTATAAGGATGATGGTATGTTCTAGTGTTGAGATAATGCTATCTCTATACGACAGTTGTCTTTGTCTGCACAAGTGAGCGCCAGCGAACGCTTACAGACAAAGACAACTCAAGTGCGTCATTTTTGTGAACATTAACATGCGACAGCCTCATAACCGTGTAACAGGTACGATCAGAAAACAGGTTCAACAAATCACACTTATTACTCAAACATTTTCACCTTAATTACGCAATATATTTATTTTTCAATTATATGTAACATAAATCACAATAAAGAAGTATTTGTACACACTGCAAATCATTGAAATAATGGTATACGCATCCGAAACACCTGTCAGAACTGAAGTCAGACGAGGACGTTATGTTTAGTGTGTGCAGCGACCGCTAGTTAGCGCTGCGCACATTAACGCAGTTTGTTTGGAGTCAGAAGTGATTTATATTGTTACATTTTATGCTTATAAACTGTATTTCCTGGTACGAGATCACCTCGACAATGTAGCGAGATACAACTATCCCTCTCGGCTCTTACAAATCAGAATCGAGAATGAACGGCAAAGTGGTGAGAACATTAGATGTTAACTAAGAATGATTGACCTCAACCTAGGTGTACTACTACAATCAAATTGTAATATAAAAAGTTTGAAATGAATCAATGATTATCACGTTCATTAATATATAAGTGTTTTCAAGTGGTACAGAAATGGGTTCATTTTTTGCTCATAGCTGGTATATGGATGGGTACCATATTGTTGCCCGCGGAGGCACAACCGTACCTACTTTCAGGTAGAGACTCCTCCCACCACCACCCACCCACCCATCCCAGCCCCGGGCGCCTATGTTTAGACTGGGATGCTGTTGCGCATGCCCTGAGCCTACCCTCTAGCATCCGGGTGCCGATGACTCCGTCCAGGTTGATGTGCTGGTACTGGGTGTCCAGGTACGCCAGGCCACGGCCGATGGCGTCCAGGGTGCGAGAGAGTGCGGCCTCCGTGAGCCGGCGCCGCTGTCCTGAGTCGGTGCCGTCATCACGGCCATCTGTGCAAAAAAACAATAATTTTCAATTCTTAAAACCTGCCTTACACATTAGCAAATTCCACATACGTAGCTCTGCGTGCAATGACGAACTGGCAAATTCGTCAGAAATTTTTGAACATGTTAAAAATTGGTTGCCGAATATTCTGGTTAGTTTAGATTCGTTACAAATAGTTATGCTATGCCTATGGATCGTAGAACATTCGCACATATAAGTAACACTTCGTTTGGCTCAGCAACTCAGTGTAACAAGCATTTTTTTACTACGTTCACTGTCGCCTCAATACACCCATGCAGACAACATGGACAAAATCAAATTAATGCGTTGCATATGGTCGCCTATGTGTAAAGCTGGTTTAAAGGGAAAGTACTGCGGAAGTAAGTTCTTTGAGACAGTAGCAGAAGTTCCCTGCGGTCAACTTAGCAGTGGTCTGTCATTATGTGGGCAACGGGGGGCAATAAGGGGCCAGTCGCTCCAACTAACGGCATAGGCAGATACAGGTAGGGTGGTACATGGGGTCCACCATCCACCTCTCTCTCTCTCTCTCTCTCTCTCTCTCTCTCTCTCTCACACACACACACACACACACACACACACACACACACACACACACACACACACACACACACACACACACACACACACACACACACACACACACACACACACACACACACACACACAAAAGGGCATGTTCATTGCGTTTTGGCACCTGTGCAGGGCTTCATGCAAACAAAACCCATAAAATCCGTTTTCATTTGATTCTCTTCTAATCGTCAACGATCATCCAACTCTCAACCTCATAGCACTAAATAGATAGTCTATGGAATTTTGCAACCAGTCGCACTAGCCTATAATAGCTGGTTCATGTCTGCTATCAATGAATAATGTACACAAATTTGTGAAGTCTCATATTATATTTATATATACTGCCATGCCTAATAGCTTAAAACTTTGAAATTAAAGATTTAGATAAAAGCAAACTTCACCTTTCTCTGTCCCAACTTGTTGGAGCACTTGTTCTGCTAGCACGGGAGCCACGAGGGGCAAAAGCAGCAGGAGCAGGCCCGGCCGCGCCATCACACGATGTATCTAATATGTATAAAAGTAAGAGGTTTCTCATCAATGGCAGATTCAGGTTTTAGAAGGGGGAGGGCGCACTTCAGGCATTTCATGGGTTTCGTAGGTGCGATTAATGGCGGACGTGTAAAAAAACCCCATGAAAATGAAGTATTTTGATGGGAAAGAGGGGGGAGGGGGTGCCCCTGCACCCCCTGGGATCTGCCTATGAGGTTTCTCATATATCTTCTTAAACTGCTAAAATGGTTTCAGAAACTTAAGTAACTATCTACATGTTATTTGAGCGTCAGAACTGTAATATAACAAATAAAACTGGGAAGAGAGAGAGAGCTTTCACTGTCAAGATGTTTTTTACATATAAAGATCATGGAAACCATTCTGAGTACATGTTATCCGCTACGTGGATATCTATATTCAGAAGTTCTGAGTGCAACACGTTTCTGTAAGAATTTTATGAACTCTGTTGCTTGAAAACAATCTTGATTTTTGTTAGACCTGGATTCCAGCAACCTTTATGTAACATATGTTCCGCGGCTGGTGGGGATTCCACACAGACAATAAGTAGCGAAACAGCATCATTTGCTCTGCATTTAGGTGGTAGCACTCTAGCTCTATATAATCTATAGACGAACGCTTTGCGTTTGTTTTGTTTGTATGTTACATGTCCTCCAGTATTTAAGTCACTGTCACATATAAAAAAACTGATGAAACACGTATGTAGGACGCACGAATGCTTTGGCGTTTTCTCTATACGTGGGGCCCTGTAGAAAATAAGAGAAAACTTGTTGACATTATTGGCAGATGTGACACGAACTATGCACGTTAAAACACGTTAAAGCTCGAATGCTACCAGGATTGCCTCCGTATACAACGTCAAACGTACAATGTTATGCCCTAATGAGTTTTTTTTAGCCTGCCGGCTACTACAGATGAACGACATAAACCACGTAAGATCTACGTGTGACTCACGGCTGTGTCAATTGTAATATCTTGCATAGTCTACGCACAATATGAGAATCTATCCGCGCCAATACTTTTGAAGATTCCAAAAGGATTAGCGCGAATGGTTAGGGCCTTGAAATCATGTCGCCTATTATTACAAATGTATATAGGAAAAACGTACAAAACACAGATTGCCGTCGCAATAACATGGGGGACCACGTATGCCAAAAATCTGTTCGTCCTATAGATACGTACGTGTTTCATCCGTTTTTTTTTTTTTTCTATGTGACAGTGACTAATTTGGCAGCCCTGCAATCGTCGGCGTATCCCTATCAAAGCAATGATGATTGATGCTTTTAAATTTTGATTCTAGGCGTATGCAATCTATAGCACTATCACGATAATATATTCATTGTGATAACATTTTTTCAGCGCATGTGAAATTTCTCTCTGGGCAACATGTTGAATCATGCGTAGTACACACAGTCGAATCACATCTATGCTCGCTTAATAGTAGCTATACAATTCAAATGTTATCTGCCTTTAACCTAAAAATTGATTTCCACCACCACTCAACAAGTTACACCATATTCTGTATATTATTATAGCATTTAGCTCTTTTATCGACAATACCACTCCTGTAGTTGTTTATTAATCCTCATTATAATGACGGCAACCTACGTAACACCCTGAGTAGCATACAATTTTACAGCTATGTGTCTTCAATGGTATATTCCTTTACCATTTGCACCTATTGGTTGTAGAAAAAAACCCACTTATACTCTACTACTCTCAAATATGTATGATTCGTGAGCGAGCTTTCTCAATTTACCGGCTTCCTTTAAGAGCCTTTAAACCTGTTATCCAACCACACCTTAAAAGTCCGGCTTTTACTCAATTTACGCCTGTTTACCTTGGACAAAGGTAATATATCCTCTTTGAAGGAGAAGACGAAAAACAGCCTTTAACAATAGTAGCAATAGTTGTATCGCTACACGCTACACCTTCATCACCAATGCTTGCAACGAGGGTTCAAAACGTATGGCAATACATTTGTACTTCGAAGATAGCTAAATTGACCTGATCTGTCGTATGCCATAAGTGAACAGGGCAAGTGTTCCCATGGGGTGACCACCATCAAACTTTGCCGTTAACGCAGCCAAAATGAGTAGACTGTTGACAGCGAGAGCATGGCACCGGGCAGCGACCAAATGGCGCCAGTCTACTGGGCGAGCAAGTGCTCTCTTTATGGTTTGCTTGTCCTATTCCTGACAAATATCTTAACCAAAACTGAAACTGGAAAAACAAATGGATTTGACCACTTTAATTGTCTCCAGAAGATGTTAAGAAATTGTCAGTCGACGACTAGCTTTGCCTATCTATCATTGCGTCGCTTCAGCTGCTGAAGCAAAGCCTTATGTTTGTTTCATTTGTTTCTTACTAACTGTATATGTATGTCTCTCGACAAGCTACAGCGTTTACTAATGAACCAGTTTCATTCAAACTTTGCACAACTATCCTATATGACGTGATACCGAAGGGATTCAATTTTTGGGTACTTTGCCAATTAAAGTGTGTGGCCATATGTGGTCCCTTTTCAACATTTTCTCGAATAGATTTTGTAATACCTGAAAGAAAACGGTCAAACCTGATACAATGTTTGCATGTCTAGTGAGTATCACACACGTGGACAATTTTCGCACTTTACCAATCAAACTTTGTCTAAAGAGCCATTTTAAGTTGTAGTAATTTAATTTTACCCCCCATTGATTTAATACCGTTTTGAAACACCACCATCAAATTTGTACCATTTGTATAAATACGCACACCATAAATTGATTATGGTTCAACGTTGTGACAATGTAGTAATGCTGCAATGTTCGAATAGCAAAAAGTTGAGTGACACCCCCACTCACCCGCTAGAGCAAAAGTCCTCTGCATAGTCATTGCATTCCTGGACAATTGCTAAAAGAAAATATTTGAAAAAAAAATACTGTAGCGTAATAAAAAAAAGTTCAGCGACCTTTATTGCGCACGAGTCAACGTGGTTCTAGCGACGCTGGGCTCTCTGAGCACTTTGGATCTAGTTTAGATCCGTAACCGCAACCGATGTACTTAGTCTAGTAATTGTAACCAACACAACAATACAACCCACCACACCGGGTACATTTGCGTAGTGTGTTTTGTTTCACCATTTAGAAATTCTACCCTAATAAATTACAAACTCCTACCACTAACAGGACTCTGGCTTCAATGCCCGTGGGTCTAATTCGTTTAAACATGATACGGATGTTGATGAAATTTGCATTGGCAGAGAAGCAGGGGACACTCTATAGTGGAGGTAGATGTTGATGTGAGATAATACAAGTATTATACACGGGCGGGTCCAGGTTTTCAGAAGGGGGCCTGGATGGGTGCCCACTTCGAGAATCTCATGGGTTTCGTACCGGCGATCAATACATCGAACTTACCAAAAATCTGTTTAAAAAAATGATAGGAAAGTGGGAGGAGGGGTGGGGGGGGCGCTCTCCTTGCGCGCCTGTTAATAGTCTCCTCCCCGGTCGACTTTACATAATCTACACCAGATCATTAGTATCATTGTCACTCTCCAGTGCCTTTCTCAACTCCCTGGCGAGCATATTGCAGGCGATATGATACAAACATTTACTTCAATGGGAATGTTTGCATTCTAAGCGTCGGCGACAAGCGATACGCAATGTAGTTACAGGCAATGGCAGGTTTTTTTTAGCACGCCACACGAAACAATCACCAGTCGCCAGTGGTTTTTCACTGAAGTGCAGGACTTGACATTAGAACAGTTACTAAAAGGTATGAGTCGGGGTCAGAGATCAGACATACCTCGCTGAGTGTAAAGTTTGACAGAACGAGTGAGCGCAGCGAACGAGTTCTGCTAAACTCCATACAAATGTATTTTTCCATCTCATGTTATTTATGATTTTACGACTTAAACTTTGTAGTGTCGGCGGATATCAATTGTTGTGCTCCATCTCTCAGCCAATCAGTATCGAGTATTTTCAGCAGCAATAAGACAATATATTATTCAAACCCCTGTAAACTTTCACAGTTTGCAGTGAAAATCGCTCAGTATTAGTTTGTCTCTGTCGCCTGTAGCTTGAAGCTTGTACTGTGACAATAACGCGCGGAAGCCTGAGTGATAGTGACTGGGGATTAAAGTTAATCCTAACAACGTCGCACGTCACGTTTAATGATGGTCCTGTATCAGCAACGCCGCTATTTCTAGGGGCTAGGTAGGTCTTATGTCTTCAGCACTCAATGGAAAAGCAAATCAATCTTTGTATTATTCTTGTCTGAAACGTACTATAAAGTGGGGCGATGTTTTCTATTATTTTGTTTCAATCATAGGAAGGTATGTCGACCTTTGTACACATGTATCTCGTTGCTAGAGTGCATCATATTTTGCAAGACTTGAATTGTATCATCTTTTATACTGCACATAAACCCAGTGTTACAGTATCTTATATTCTATATATAATATTGGTGCTATGTTATGCGAACTCCCCTTTTTACCTGACCAGCCTACCGCCATCTGACTACAGGAGATCGTTCATGGCACAGGGTAGTATTGCTAGTTTATATTTTCCATTGTCAACATGGTGCTGTTAACTTTTCATAGACGACTTTATAACGAAAATTGCAGACGACGGCAGCCATCTTGGAGTCATTTGGCGTCATAACGTCATGACCTTAAATGGGTTTAACGCCATGACCTTCAATGGGTTCACATATCAATCTGCTAAAGAACCTAGCAGTAAGGATTACAGCTGAGTCACTTTGTCACTTGGACTATGTGCCTATGGTAGCTAGTCGTGAATGTGTTTTATATATATATTGCTCATCAGAACAGTGTTTATCTTTACTAATGTTTTCCCCACACTACGCCAATGACTATCTTCTTTCTTACTACATAAGTCTGTCTGTACCAGATTTCAAAGGCACTCCATATACATAACTCTTGTGTTTTCCCCTACTGAGGCCTGTATAGTGTTCATAACTGCATATGGACTTTCATATGGATACAATACAGTAGAACCTCTCAGTGACGACATCGCATGCGGCTGGCCTTAAGTGGTCATAATAGAGAGGCTGTCCCGTTATGGAAGTTCATGCTGGCATCTTTAGAAAGACTTTGAAAGACGAGAACTAATCTGATTATAGAGGTGGTATCGATAGAGAGTGGCCTTAGGTGAGTGTATAATCTTTCTGAGGATATAGTCTCACTGCAATAAAATGAAGATGCAGTGAGCTAGTGTGGGTTGTCCTTTATCGCAGGTGAGAAAAAGTCACAAGCGGAGAATACACAGGGGGTACCGTTACAGAGGTGGTCACTGTAAACAATTATTGACAGAGTGGACCCAGAGGCATAGGCAGATCCAGTTGGGGGGGGGGCGCAGTGGGCACATGCCCCCCCTTTCCCACCAAAATACTTCATTTTCATAGCTTTTTTTAATGAAATCCGTTAAGTGTGCCATCCTTTTCCTTAAGTGCGGCCCCCACCCCCTTTCCAAAAACCCGGATCTGCCATTGCAGAGGTGAGCTCACTACGATTGACAGACAAGACATAACAGTGAATTTGCTGAGAGCTTTCAGCTAATGGTAATTATAATTTTGCATAAAAGGGTGTCGTTCTGGATAGATCTTAATAATTAATAGCAAGTCAGTAGGCGAATTGGCACCTACATGTTAATTAGGTGCAGGTCATTGGGTTGAAAGAGTTGAGTGATTGTGTGAGTGATTAGCATTGTGCGCTGAATGTGCTGCCGATGCAAGCATATGAGAAATGATCAAATGATGATCAATAAATGGGCTAATGACCTGGTGTAAATCGTAAAGTCGTGAGAGCAAGACTTGGATCAGGACTCTAAATCACCATATTTACATTTACTTTATGATATTTGGAGATGACAAAGCTATCAATAAGTGATGGTTAATCAGCTAATGAGAGCTGTTACGGCTCCACTGGATTTGGCTTGAAACAAACAGCAACATGTCCTTGCATTGTTGCCATACGCATACTAATAGTCATTGAGTTAATCTACACAATGTTATATGACAATCTTCAAACAAAATCATCTCCACTTCATGTGTACGTGTATGTAGTACATGTGATAAACACATCATGGCCCACAGGGGTATGAAAAAAGCCTACTGTGGGTGGCTGACACGCTCAATTTATTGTGGTGTGCATTACCAATAGCAGTTCCAGGTTTTTTGAAAAGGGGGCACACCTAAAGGAAAAGGGGGACGCACTTAAGGGTTTCATGAAAATCCCTATGAAAATGAAGTATTTTGGTGGGAAATGGGGGGGGGGCTGTGCCCCCTGGATCTGCTATGTGTGTTGATGTAAAAACCCGTGGATGCACATTTAGGGCGGCCCATGAAATTTGCGACAATTTTAGAGGGACCTGTAATTCTCAAGCACATTTAGGCACGGGGGTCTAAAAATCATCACCGTGATGGCTTCATTTGTCCTAACCCCTGTGCCCCATTGGAACACCGAGTGTCTATTCGTAAAATAAAACACCACCAGCCGCTTATTCAAGCAACCAAAACTACAGCACATAGCAGGGACTAGAACAGTCTAATTCAACTCTGACTCAGTCAGTAAATGTAATGTCACTGTAAGTATACATATACAACTGAGTGTACAGTTTTGCAATGTTAAAGTAAGTTTTGCTCTTGGTTCTTTAAGATCAAGAAGGCGAGGGAGACACATGCCAAACACACGCACAGTGGGACACGAGGGCCAATTAGCCTTAATTAGCAAACACCCGCCGGCCCGCAGTGGCTGGTCAATGAGCTGGGTGTTTATTGCCTGCCCAATCAATAGTGTGCAGTAACACTGTAATAACACATGTCAAAGTGAGTGTGTGTGAGGGGGTGGGGGTGGGGGTTGTAACGTTAATTACCCCATCTATAGTTCATTTGATTGAGCTTTTGTCCCCTACGAGCTGCAATGCAGGAGTATCACACAAAAACAGCCAGTCCTGATAGACTTGTGAAATGAATATGCGCGATTCTACTATAGCGGCAAATATAAAGGGTAACACTATACAAAAAAAGACCTGTTGGTATTTTAAGCACAAAAATATTCTATCTACAATATGAGATCTATCATTCAAATTTTCCCTTTAAAATTAAAAACTGGACAAAAAAGACAAATAAACAAAAATATTTTAAAAATTTTTAAA
>CM032660.1:59071984-59084960 GCA_019095985.1 Streblospio benedicti | reverse complement strand
GCTGCGCCTGGTCTCTATGTGTGTTGATGTAAAAACCCGTGGATGCACATTTAGGGCGGCCATTAAATTTTGCGACAATTTTAGAGGGACCTGTAATTTCTCAAGCACATTTAGGCACGGGGGGTGGGTCTAAAAATCATCACCGTGATGGCTTCATTTGTCTAACCCTGTGTGCCCCATTGGACACGAGTGTCTATTCGTAAAATAAAACACCGCCAATTATTCAAGCAACCAAAACTACAGCACATAGCAGGGACTAGAACAGTCTAATTCAACTCTGACTCAGTCAGTAAAATGTAATGTCACTGTAAAGTATACATATACAACTGAGTGTACAGTTTGCAATGTTAAAGTAAGTTTTGCTCTTGGTTCTTTAAGATCAAGAAGGGCGGGGAGACACATGCCAAACACACGCACAGTGGGACACGAGGGCCAATTAGCCTTAATTAGCAAACACCCGCCGGCCCGCAGTGGCTGGTCAATGAGCTGGGTGTTTATTGCCTGCCCAATCAATAGTGTGCAGTAACACTGTAATAACACATGTCAAAGTGAGTGAGTGTGAGTGTGTGTGTGTGGGGGGGGGGGGGTTGTAACGTTAATTACCCCATCTATAATTCATTTGATTAAGCTTTTGTCCCCTGCGAGCTGCAATGCAGGAGTATCATACAAAAATAATCAGTCCTGGTCAGACTTGGAAAAGTAATATGCGCGCTCTTACTATGGTGGCAAATATAAAGGGTAATACTATACAAAAAAAGACCTGTTGGTATTTTAAGCACAATAATAATCTATCTACAATATGAGATCTATCATTCAAATTATGTAAATATAGCAAACTTTACAACGGTCTAATATGAGTAACAGTGGCTTGAGATGCACCTAATATTATAATTCTCATGACAACTCAAATTTAAAAGTTCATCATAACGACCTCCTTAGGACAAAGAGACAACAGCAAAACAAACATATTTTTAATAATCCATTTATTATTTCTTTTCATTAAACTGCACAAACCACGACAAATTCACAGCAACAGGTAGGTGGATTTAGGGTATAACTACAGATATAATATATATGTCAATATTGTGTTTACGACACACAAGATTTGAGTTTTTTCACTACTATTCATTCAAAAGAGTACTTATATACTTATGTATCTGCTATGTGTGTTGATGTAAAAACCCGTGGATGCACATTTAGGGCGGCCCATGAAATTTGCGACAATTTTAGAGGGACCTGTAATTCTCAGGCACATTTAGGCACGAGGGGTCTAAAATCATCACCGTGATGGCTTCATTTGTCCTAACCCCTGTGCCCCATTGGAACACCGAGTGTCTATTCGTAAAATAAAACACCGCCAGCCGCTTATTCAAGCAGCCAAAACTACAGCACATAGCGGGGACTAGAACAGTCTAATTCAACTCTGACTCAGTCAGTAAATGTAATGTCACTGTAAGTATACATATACAACTGAGTGTACAGTTTTGCAATGTTAAAGTAAGTTTTGCTCTTGGTTCTTTAAGATCAAGAAGGCGAGGGAGACACATGCCAAACACACGCACAGTGGGACACGAGGGCCAATTAGCCTTAATTAGCAAACACCCGCCAGCCCGCAGTGGCTGGTCAATGAGCTGGGTGTTTATTGCCTGCCCAATCAATAGTGTGCAGTAACACTGTAATAACACATGTCAAAGTGAGTGTGTGTGTGGGGGTGGGGGGTTGTAACGTTAATTACCCCATCTATAGTTCATTTGATTGAGCTTTTGTCCCCTGCGAGCTGCAATGCAGGAGTATCACACAAAAACAGCCTAAAAGATAGACTTGGGAAAAGAATATGCGCGATTACATCATAGCGGCAAATATAAAGGGTAACACTATACAAAAAAAGACCTGTTGGTATTTTAAGCACAAAAATATTCTATCTACAATATGAGATCTATCATTCAAATTATGTAAAAATAGCAAACTTTACAACGGTCTAATATGAGTAACAGTGGCTTGAGATGCACCTAATATTATAATTCTCATGACAACTCAAATTTAAAAGTTCATCATAACGACCTCCTTAGGACAAAGAGACAACAGCAAAAGAAACATATTTTTAATAATCTATTTATTATTTCTTTTCATTAAACTGAACAAACCACGACAAATTCACAGCAACAGGTGGGTGGATTGGGTAGGTGGGTGGATATAACTTACAGATATAATAAGATATGATATATAGATGTCAATATTGTGTTTACAACACACAAGAGTTGAGTTTTTCACTGTTATTCATTCAAAAGGCTACTTATATACGTATGTATATCGTCAATTACAGAACTACAATTCAATAGAATAAACTTTTGTCCCCTGCGCGGTGCAATGCAGGAGTATCACCCAAAAACCGGACAAATAGTCCAACCTCAATCAATATGCTATGCACTTTCTTGTCATCGCTCCAAATATGAAGGGTAATACTATACGAAAAAAGATCTGTTGGTATTTTAAGCACAAAATTAATCATTTTTACAATATTAGAACCACCATTCAAATCCTGTAAAAATAGCAAACTTTAAAACGATCTAGTATGAGTAACAGTGGCTTGAGATGCACCCAATATTATAATTCGCATGACAACTTAAACTTAAAAGTTCATCATAACGTTCACTTTAGAAACTGTAAACGAGACAATGGACAAAAAGACAACAGCTAAACAAACATATTTTAATAATCTATTTATCATTTCTTTTCATTAAACTGCACAAACCACGACAAATTCACAGCAACATCTAATTTGTGCAATGTAATGTGCCGGTTTCGAAGTAAGTAGTAAAATAGTATTAAGTTGCTTGTTACTATAGAGACAGAGAAGAATATAATATATGGACTGAAGTCTCAATTTTTTCTCTCGCTTCAAATTACTCTAAAAGAATTAATATTTGAGATGCCAAATAGATTTGATATTAATATTACAATATCTCTTATATTCTATCAAATAAAAGTAAGTAGTAAAATATCAAACAGGCAGTAGAGATCAGTAGACTACGGTTTAAAACGTGAAACATAGCACATAGTCTAATACAGTTTTATGTACACAAAATCTGCAATCGAATGTTTGTCTGCTAACAACTAAAAGCTTTGAAAATGAAGCCCTACAAGTCTGCCGGCAATTAAACAACATTGTGGGATGAAAGTTCATAGTAGTGTTTTTAATTGCTCGTTAATATACGCATTTGAATGTACGGTTTTGCATGATGCTTTGGCAATGGGATACCCACCATGCACAAATGGGGAACAATGGCATCAAGAAGCCATAATGAACAAACATCCGCAATAGCTGGTGAATAGGACTTGGTGCTAATGGGCTTGTTATTGTGGGGTCTGGTCAATAATGTAGGCTGCTTAAGTGGTCTCCTCAGAGCGGTAATGGGGGGGGGGGGGGTGTTGTCCCATGTACAAGTGTATCCAAGTTGTGTATTGACGAGTTGTGGACCAATTTGAAAACATCTATATTAGTATAGGAACAGTATAAATATATAGTACGAAGTGGGAAAATGTATTCTTTCTCAGCAATGCCTTCACATTGTTTTGACAGAGACGAAATGGAGAATATAAAATGTGTAGACCACAATAATCCATGTTTCAAGGAACACAGTTGAAAGATTATTGTATTTAAATAAAAATGTTTTATATCCTGGGGTCTTTATTGCTTTTCTTTTGCCTTATTGAGAGACTTTTAACAACAAACGTGTCACCCAACCATCACCTAGCAATACCAATTAGGGACGGTGCAATATTTAACAGGCAGAGGGGAGCAGTGCATATCGAAAAACATGTCTGAAAAAAGGTCTTGTCCCCTGCTGATGTGATGAAAAGAAAAACTGGTGTCCCATGACATCTATTCATAAAAAAGTCTGTGTCCCCACCCATGAATATTCACGTGATTAATTTGTACCCCTTCATTCACGTCAAAGTCGGATTTCAGCAGCTGAAAAAAAGTACATATCCCATGCCCAAAAAGAATGAAAAATCATCCGGTCCCCGTACTTTGCACCTTAAAAAAAGTACCTGTCCCCCTACCAAATGCACCGGTCCCCCCTCCCTGGTAAATATTGCACCGTCCCTAATGGACGTCTATGTGGTATCATCTATGATACATGGACTTGAAGCCCTCAACCTCGCTGAATCTAAATATCATGTAATTGAAGGTGCATACAGGAAGCTACTACACCAGATCCAACACCTGCCAGATTCCACAGCAAAGGAAACAATATACCTGTTAGTTGGTGCACTGCCAATCAAGGCAGTCATTCATAAAAAATATTGACTTTCTTTTGCAGTGTGCTGAGAAGGGGTGATTCAATTGAAAAGGCCATCATAACCAGGCAGCTTGCCATGAAAGATATGAACTCAAAAAGCTGGATTACCCAGGTACACCTACTGCTGCACAAATATAATCTGCCAACAGCCCACAGCCTGCTAAACAAGACCCCAAAGAAGCACAAGTGGAAGGATGTTGTGAAGAGTGTAGTAGAATTCAACTGGTGGAAAATGCTGAAACAGGAAGCCAGTGTCAAACCAAGTCTGAAATATCTTGACCTTGACAGCTGCAGAATCAACCATGGCCACCCAGTCTGGGAGTGTGGTACTAATCCATCACACACCAAAATGGCCAACATCCAAGCACTGCTGCTAACTCAAAGATACCCGGTGTCAGCCTACTCACACTCAGGCAAGAAGAAAAGATCTATTTGTCCGTTGTGTCACGAAGCTCCAGAAACCACAGAGCACTTCCTTGTAGCATGTCAAGCACTCTCAAACGCCAGGACGACTTACATAAAGAGGATCATGAACTTCTTCCAACATCTCACAGATCCAAAAAGGCTAGCTCACTTCATTCTACAACCACCGTGATTCCTCATGATACATTTGAGGAAGCTATGCTATGCTTTGCATAATGAGAGGAGCTACCTCATACAGGACTAGATGAATAAAGATGATAAGCGATGAATATGAAATGAAGGATAAGAGACTCAGTATTGTGTATATCTGTACTGTGTGTATTGTGTATATGTATTGTATATACGTATTGTGTAATTATTCTATATATACTCTTTCACCTTGTACCTATATAGCGGATATAAGCGTTCGGTTAAAAAGTGTAAGTCACAAGAGCCGGGATTTACAACAACAACAACAACAACAACCAATTTTATAGGGGCTTTCACTACGTAACTCGTACTACGTAACTCGTAGTGAGGACCCCTATAAAATTGATTGAAATGACTTTAGATCTATATATTTTGTACTGTTTTACTGAGTCGTTTTTCCTTTGCGGATTTGGAATAAAGAACCATTTATAAGTGTTATGTGCTAAATAAGTCTATGAAAACTATCAATTTGGTGACAATGTCTCATTATCAGAATATAGCGTTGATGGTGATGATGTGGAGTACTATTATTCTAATAACAGTGTTAATAACACGAGAAAAATACGACAATCCAGAATTCGGTGGGGCTCCAGACACTGAGGAAAACTTGCCAGGGTGCATGGTCCATGCCATGGATGTGCTGATGCACCACATGATCGAGCTGCATGATTACAGTCTAGAGTACTCCGAGAAAATCACATCGATGTTGGAAGAGCACCAGCTGGAGATGAATCAGCTAAAGTATAAAGTTGTGGCACTTGAGGATAAAGTTGCCGATTTTCAGGTCCAGATCAAGAACATTGGAATACAGCCGTCATACAGCGATTGCAGTGAAGTGCCACATTTCATGGACGGGGTCCATGGTGTTTACTTGCCAGGGGATCCGGTACCCAAACACGTGTTCTGTGATCAAACCACTACAGACGGAGGATGGCTGGTTTTTCAAAGAAGAATGGACGGCTACGAAAACTTTACAAGAAATTGGAATGACTATGCACATGGTTTTGGAAATCTCAATGCGGAATTCTGGCTGGGCAATGACTTGCTTTCAGCGCTGACCACACACAAGAGGTACAAGCTGAGGATTGACATGGAGGACTTTGAAGGTGAATGGCGGTATGCAGAGTATGAAAACTTCCAGGTGGACAATGCGCGCAACTATTATATGATGAGGCTGGGAAATTACAGCGGCAATGCAGGAGATTCAATGTCTTATCACAATGGTAGCTACTTTTCAACTGCAGAGAGGGACTTTGATGCAATAGTTGATGAGAACTGTGCTGCCCGTTACAATGGAGGATGGTGGTACGACGCCTGTCATCAGGCCAACTTAAATGGAGCTTACTTACGAGGCAGAATTCCAGAGTCTGTAGCAGATGGCATCGCGTGGACAAAATGGCATGGGTCCAGATACTCTCTGAAAACTACAGAAATGAAGATAAGGCCCATGGATTATAACCAAGTATTTTCGTGGCCATGATGAATGCTATACAAACATTGTAAAAAATATGACACGAATGGTATGTTTAAGTTACTGATATATCTTGTTATTGTATTGTATCACCCAGCCATCACCAACAGAATGTTTTGAAATACATGTATAAGAAATAATTTTAAAAAATTATTTTTTATAACTGCATACAAACTGTACATATTATTGTTACACCGAAATTTTATTTGACCTTTGTCTCTTGCCAACTGAAATGAAATTCCAAGTTAAATAAAATTATTAAAAATGTGTTCTTTTTCGCTCTCAATTACAAACGCCCCTTTCAATTTTCTATAACAAGCACGTTCCCACCGTGTGCACTGTTTTCATCGCATTCTCGCATCCCCTTCAGTCCAAACATGTAATTAACTGCCCAATCTCAAGTTTTGTTCCCTGTTATTAACCAAATCCATGAATAATTGTAGTTGATTGTTAAAATATCTTTTTTTAACAAATATTGTAATACACCGTCCTTTTTTTGCTCCCTTTTTATTGAGTAAATGTTAATTGTAGACCTATTGGTTGTATTTGTGTACCTTTACAATTTACAAATCTAATGGCGTAATCAAACATGTAGTTAGGGACGGTGCAATATTTAACAGGCAGGGGGGACCGGTGCATATCGAAAAACATGTCTGAAAAAAGCTCTTGTCCCCTGCTGAGGTGATGAAAAAAAAACTGTCCCATGACATCTATTCATAAAAAAGTCTGCGTCCTACCCCATGAATATTTGCATGATTAATTTGTCCGATTCACTCACGTCAAGGCAGTATTTCAGCAGCTGAAAAAAAGTACATATCCCATGCCCAAAGAGAATGAAAAGTCATCCGGTCCCCGTACTGTGCACCATAAAAAAGTACCTGTCCCCTACCAAATGCACTGCCCCCCCCCCCCGGGTAAATATTGCACCGTCCCTTAGCATGCATACAAACGTTGATAAAGATGAAGATGCAATCGATGTGGTGATGAAACCTGAATATTAAATAGTGCATTGTTGTCTATGATAGGTAACAATTATTGAATTTGACTAAGAAATAACAACTGCATGTCCCATGAACTGGTGTAAAGCACAAATGTTTGCAGTTGTTTTTGTTGAAATATTCACATTCAGCACACCAAAATGGCAGGCAATATTTCAAATGTAAAATGCCAATGAACTGGCAAGCAACAAGCGAAGAGATTGTTCTGCATGAGATACGTATAGTTTGGCCCTCTGATGCTGGCCCGTGAACGACGTAGCTGAGGTAGACCACAGCTTCAGAAGTCTGCACCAGTGGGTCACGGTGCCGCAGCTATCGTTCGGGGTTTGGGAGTTAATCAATGTTGGGTATTGTAAAACACTGTAGGAAGCATAAAGAGATGTAATGAGCATGTTGATAGGATTGATTGTCAGTTGCTGGTGGTGTCTCACGATTTTCATATTGGTTGGCCGGGGGGGGCGCTCAATTTTCTATACACCAATTGGGGGGGGGGGGGGGGTCGCTCAGCTGTCTAATGCTAGCGCTGCAATACTCATCTTTTTTTTAAATTTTATTTTGTATTTTTTATTTTCTTTAAGGAGGCAAATATGATACTAAGTAATATTGATCTTTCATAAAACAGTTTTAATGTTCTTTGCATGATGGTACCAAATTTTAAAAAAATCAGGCCCATGGCTCAATGCACTATGTCTTTCTCGATTGAAACAGACTTTTCGACCCTAAGTAGGCATCCTGCAATCAACACGGATATATCATTATCTATCAAATTGATTTAAAATATCAGAATGATTGTGTAATCAAATAGAATCTAAAAGGTATTAACAGTGATAATGTGGATGTTCTGATTTGTATCCATTTGTGCCCCCCGCGAAAAAATGGAAGATCTCAACATTGTCAGAATTTTGTTCTCCTTCATGTTGTAAAAAAATACCCGAAAGCGAGCTATTTAAACATTCTATTGGTAGGCTATGTGTTGAGGTTCTAATACATGTTATGTGACGCCTTAAGGTCTGATTTTTCATAAATCAGGGCCGTAGCTACATATGAGGCAAGGGAGGCAACGGCCTCGTATGTTTTTGGGAGATTTGTTTTGGTCAAACTCTGAATGAAGCGGAGTTTAGGACTGTATTTAGATGTTACATTCTACTGTGAAATACTCTTTATCCCTATGAAACTATGCCTATGCTATTAAAGTTTCTTTTTGTTTATTATTGTGACTCGCGGAAGTGCAAAGCGAGCCTATCACACAAAAATTCGTTACGAATTTTACATTTACATATATAAGTCAATTAACATTGCCAATGGTAAGTCGTATTAATAATATAATATTGTTCAGAAAACCTTACGAGGCATACAGATTCGAATACAAAATTCCGAATAAACAGTTAAAAGATTGAAATTGATACATCAATAATTGTAATGTTATTCAAATGTTCTATATAAAACAGAATTCTATGCTATTTCTAGTACACCAGTACCTAATACTACGAATTTAGATTCTATACATAACGGTCTTGAGACCGTTATGTGAGTTACGGAGTGTTTGGCTAGTATTTACACATAAAAATAAGACTAAGACTAAGAATGTGTTTATTAACGTCTCATACCACATTACAATTATTAAAATATTTTGACATATATAAGTGGAAGGCCAAAAGCTTACCCATTTAAGCGACTATAGCTTATTGCTTACAATGTATAATATGATATATAAAATCTATTGGACATTTTGTATAAGTACAATGTTTACTGAGTTCATGTTGACCGTATTTTAAAACATAATGAACATATAAAAAAAATAACTGTTAAAAACAAAATGTAATGATAATTACCCTTACAAACAATACAACAATACTAGATAAAACCTGGATATAAATTTAAGTATAAAGCATTTGTCACCTCCTTGAAAGTATTTCATGGCAGGCTTTTGAACATTCTAAAACTTCATCTTGGCAACCTATAGGATACACTTTAAGATTCCATAATTACATTAATAATCCATTAATTATTTGAGTATTACTACTTGCTTTTGTGCTAAAAATCAGCCAAACCTGGATAGCTTTCACCAATTCCATTGGCTTCATCAGTCCTAATGACTTGCCGCCAAAAGGGTTAATCGTCACGTGATAGTGGTGTGACGTCGTCCAACAAATCCATGGCGCGGCCATGGGTTCGCCTGTCTCAATGATAGTATATGATGCTATGATGGAGGACATCGAAGAGAAAGCAATCTTGACGGCACCGCATCCTCCCTACTGGTGGTACAGATATGTGGACGACACTCATACAAAGTTGGATTCAATACATGCACAAGAATTCACTGACCACCTGAATTCTTTGGACCCAGATATCAAGTTCACAACGGAAGGAGAAGAGAATGGGGAGCTAGCGTTCTTGGATACGTCCACTGTGAAGAAAGAAGATGGAAGTCTCAAAGTAAAGATCTATAGAAAGCCTACTCACACTGACCAATACCTCCAGTTTGATTCCAACCACCCCTTGGAACATAAGCTCAGCGTGGTGCGCACCCTTCATCACAGAGCCAGCACAGTGATAACCGAAGATGCTGACGAAGAAAAGGAGCGCAAACATGTGAACGAGGCCCTGAAAAAGTGTGGGTATCCAGAATGGGCAATTAAAAGAGGAGCTTCCACCACACAGAAAGATAAGACAAATAAGAAGAGCGAGAAGTCTGAAGATACCAAGAAAACCATGGTGGGTGTTCCATACATCAAAGATCTATCCGAGGCAATACGGAGAATTATGAAGGACTACGGCTGTCCGGTTTATTTCAAACCAAGAAACACTATACGCCAACTACTCTGTTCTCCAAAGGACCCGGCCAAGAAAGAAGAGATTTGTGGTGTGGTCTATCAGATCAACTGTGGAGGAACCAGGACCCAGAAATGCACTAGCACCTATGTGGGAGAAACTTCAAAGACATTGAAAACGAGATTTGACCAGGTTTGACCATGTTTGGCTGATTTTTAGCACAAAAGCAAGTAGTAATACTCAAATAATTAATTAGATTTTGGGCAGATGAGCATTCAGTATAATAATCCATAATTAGTTGTTTACCAATACTTTATTCTATTGATTTCAACATTATGTTTTGGTTTGATTTTTTAAAATTTCCATACATTAGCACATTTTATTTGTTTGACAATGTGTTATTCATCGACCATTTGATCTCAGGGGGGGGCGGGGGCAGCAAAAATATTGAAAAAAAAATAACACAAGGCTGAAATTGGTGAAAAAAATTATAAGGTTTCATTTGGCTAGAAAAAAAAGCCGCAAAACAATTTTACTTCATATTTCACGATGACGCACAGCACCGACAATGATACTGACCTCAAAAGAGTAAATTTTGCCTCCTTGCTTTTAAAGATGTGGCTACGGGCCTGTAAATAAATAATTTTCAAAGCCATATTTTTTCTTAACTTTGTAATAAAAATATCGAATCTACCTCCTGAGGTTACCCTCTGTCCTTTTTGTTGTAAAATGTTTGCAAAGTAACTTGCATATTTTTACAGAATACGTTTTGTATAATATTGGACATGCTTGAGATTTTGTCCTCACTGCAGAGTTTAATCTTGGATTTACAATTAAGTGCCTCAAATAAAGCCTTCAATCTAGTGAAGTAATTTAGCTGCCCCTTGTTACCATTTACAATAATATAATGAGTTGTGTCATACAATAAACTGTCTTTATTTGCACGTAAAATGTGTTGCCAATATGAGTACAAATGTTCACAATTTTAGACATCAGGGGATATCTGCCTACCTCTGCCCTTGCCATTAGGTCGGAAGCATTTTTATGGATTCCTAGTGCATTTTTGCACATTTTAGTATGGAGAAATTCAAATTTTGTTTGTGGTCAAATAAGTGTTGTAATATACTTTTTGATCATTTTTCTCCATCCGAATGGACCCCAAAATTTCTGCACAGTAAAAGCAATATTGGTTGGATTAAAAATCAAATAATTTTAATATTGTTTTTTGGGTTTGTATCATTTCGAAAATTAAAATCTTTTTGTTAATGCAAAAATAAGCTCTAGTTGCTTTACTTATTAACTCTTCTATAGCCATTTTAAAATGTCCTTGTTTGATACAATTATTCTAGATATTTGAATGACTCACCCACTTCGGTTTTGGAATCATAAATTTTAAAAGTGTGTGGCATTTTTTTAGGATGGTTTATAAATCATTATTTTAGATTTCTTTTTGTTGCCCAACGGATTGTTTGAAATGTAAGATTAATCAGATGAGCAGAATGATTTTCTTCTATAGTCATAGGAGGACGTTCTGTGGCATGTTTCTTTTTGTTTAGGGCTTTCTTTTTATTAAGGTCATAATTGTGTTGACTTTTGATGGTCATAGGAGGGGGCAATATTTTTTCTTTTTCCTTTTCTAAAGATAGAATTATTTCCAATTGTTCATTGTTCTTTTCTGATTTCTTGGGGCTGTCTAGTAGGGAATTTAAAGTTTCCATGTGTATTATTTATCTAAATATATTTAATTATGTATAAATTCCTTTGGTGAATAGACCGAGTATATTTACTCTTTACTAATTGAGACTTCCATTGTTATTGTTATTGTTATTGTTACTGTTCAATCAAATCACAACAAAGTCTTATTTACCGCGTGGTCGCGTGATCGCTCGTTGTCAACAACTTCTTTTATTATTGTATATATTTTTTCCCCAAGTCTTGCTTGTGAATTCAATTTTATTCTCACTTTTCTGTCAAAGCAAGCTCCTGCCACTGTATTGACATAGCTGAAGAGACATCTTCCATTTTTACTATATCAAGTAATATTCTGACGGGACTCGAACTCACGACCCCAGGTTGTGAGACCAGAATGATACCATCATCCCAAGCAGCGGCTGTTACTTGTTCACCAGTTTGAGCGTGCAGAGAGAGAGGGTGATATCCTTTTGAAGCAACTGACAATCAAGCGCATGGTGATGTATTTCTTTTTAGCTGGCCATGTACAATATGCCCGCTATCTCACCCAGTATCTACTTGAAGTGGATGCACTCAGTGATGAGGACAATGTGGATCTTGCCTGCAGACATCATGACGGTACTGGAACGCTGTTTCTGCTGACCAATTCGTGGAGCAGACAGCTATCAAGATTGGCAAATGGTCACTCAAGGGCATGACACTTTGCTGATCTGGTAAGTGAGTGGATGGACGCATTTCCCATCATGGTGTACGTAGCAGATCGTGTAGATCATATCTACTTGTTGATTATACCCCAGAGCAACACTCCCAGAAGCAGCACAAAGAAGAAATGAAACACCGACGTCCCCTGGATGCTCAGGATAGAAGTCCCATTGCTGAGGTAGACAAGTATCCACATCATCTAGAAGATAATCGCCCATACTTATATATCCAGTAATTTGACAAATTGCACCAGCTGATGTCAATGTGGCAAATTCAGAGTATGATTGGAGAGAAGATTGAAAGCAATTACATAGCCAGTCTCCCCAGATGTTTTTTTTCAATGCTATCAGTAGTCCAATCAAAACAATGTGTAAAGGGCAAGGGGCAAGTTGCAAAAACAAAAAGCAAGCCAGTAATAGATTGAA
>CM032660.1:59060746-59071884 GCA_019095985.1 Streblospio benedicti | reverse complement strand
TGAGAAATTCAAATTTTTGTTTGTGGTCAAATAAGTGTTGTAATATACTTTTTTGATCATTTTTTCTCCATCCGAATGGACCCCAAATTTCTGCACAGTAAAGCAATATTGGTTGGATTAAAAAAATCAAATAATTTTAATATTGTTTTTGGGTTTGTATCATTTCGAAAATTAAAATCTTTTGTTAATGCAAAATAAGCTCTAGTTGCTTTACTTATTAACTCTTCTATAGCCATTTTAAAATGTCCCTTGTTTGATACAATTATTCCTAGATATTTGAATGACTCCACCACTTCGGTTTTGGAATCATAAATTTTAAAAGTGTGTGGCATTTTTTAGGATGGTTTATAAATCATTATTTTAGATTTCTTTGTTGCCCAACGGATTGTTTGAAATGTAAGATAAATCAGATGAGCTGAATGATTTTCTTCTATAGTCATAGGAGGCCGTTCTGTGATATGTTTCTTTTTGTTTAGGGCTTTCTTTTTGTTAAGGTCATAATTGTGTTGACTTTTGATGGTTACAGAAGGGGGCAATATTTTTTCTTTCTCCTTTTCTAAAGATACAATTATTTCCAATTGTTCATTGTTCTTTTCTGATTTCTTGGGGCTGTCTAGTAGGGAATTTAAAGTTTCCATTTGTATTGTTTATCTAAATATATTTAATTATGTATATATTCCTTTGGTGAATTGACCGAGTAAATTACTCATTACTGTTTGAGACTTCCATTGTTATTGTTATTGTTACTGTTCAATCAATTCACAACAAAAGTCTTATTTACCGCGTGGTCGCGTGATCGTTCGTTGTCAACAACTTCTTTTATTATTGTTTTTCTTGAAAAAACGTTGATTTTTCTTCTCTTGAAACGAGGACAACAATTGAAACGTATTAAACATTGTTCTCTTGGTATTTACACATCTTTTACAATTTATACAAGCAGTCTAATTCTGGCGTTAGTAACAAGGCCCTGCCACTACTTCACTATAGTGGCCCTAAGTGTAAATATAAAGAAGGTTCTTCGTCCTAGAGTGCCTAGCAAGAAAACTGGGAATGCGTTCTCTGTTGTGTGTGCTCAACAAGCCACTTTGTTGGCTTCACAAAAGAAGGATGCAATGTGGCTAAACAGTCTAAGTCAGGGTCAAGATGCAATGGAATGGGATGGTTTCAACAATCATCTGGCTAGGTCTCAAGGCGTGCTGAAACCAGCAAGCATTTATATGCTGCAGCGGTGGCAGAGTGGTTTAGGACACAGGCCCTTTCTCTCTGAATCCCAGGACGGCACCCGGATCCTCGTCTCTCAGAGGACCTCCACCTGGTCCAAACATGTTCGTGGATCGTCTGCCTTACGATGGAGATGATCAGGCAAAGTCCGAGCATAGGATGGTTCATAGGTCACACTTGGGGCCCAGTAGTAGGCAAGAGTGTAAAGTAGAATGAACACCTATCTCGGCAGGTTACAGGTTACATATATATTTGGACTGTTGACTGATGCACCACCTGCTCACCAATACAATCTTGACAACACTTACATACATGCAGAAATCACTAACTGACATGGGAATGGAAAAGGTTCATCTTTGCATGGAAATGCAACTGTTTGCTGTTACCAAACAGATATGTTGTCTTTGCAGTTCAATAATGTGATTGTTCATCCGGGTGGGGTGCACATTATTCAATCGTTCGTTGGTTGTATTGCAAAGCTGATGAAAGGCTCAGGACTGGAGTCATATGTAGCTGCAGCATATGGAGCCCTCTCAGGTATATTCAATGGGAAATCATGGGTTAAAGCCATGCGGGCCTTCAGAAGTATTTCAGTAGCGCGTCTGAAGCGATTTTTGTCAACTGAAGCTAAACCATTTGACCAAATAAATCAGTATCTGGACACAGCACGCTTGCATCCAACTGGTCAGCACTGGGAGGACAATTTTATTGTTCCAACATTACTTGTTCACCAGTTTGAGCGTGCAGAGAGAGAGGGTGATATCCTTTTGAAGCAACTGACAATCAAGCGCATGGTGAAGTATTTCTTTTTAGCTGGCCATGTACAATATGCCCGCTATCTCACCCAGTATCTACTTGAAGTGGATGCACTCAGTGATGAGGACAAGGTGGATCTTGCCTGCAGACATCATGACGGGTACTGGAACGCTGTCTCTGCTGACCAATTTGTGGAGCAGACAGCTATCAAGATTGGCAAATGGTCACTCAAGGGCATGACACTTTTTGCTGATCTGGTAAGTGAGTGGATGGACGCAATTCCCATCATGGTGTACGTAGCAGATCGTGTAGATCATATCTACTGTGATTATACCCCAGAGCAACACTCCCAGAAGCAGCACAAAGAAGAAATGAAACACCGACGTCTCCTGGATGCTCAGGATAGAAGTCCCATTGAGGCTGAGGTAGACAAGTATCCACATCCTCTAGAAGATAATCGCCCATACTTATATAATCCAGTAACTGGACAAATTGCACCAGCTGATGTCAATGTGGCAAATTCAAGTATGATTGGAGAGAAGATTGAAAGCAATTACATAGCCAGTCTCCCAGATGTTTTTTTTTCAATGCTATCAGTAGTCCAATCAAAACAATGTGTAAGGACAAGGGGCAAGTTGCAAGCAACAAGAGCAAGCCAGTAATAGATCTTGAAAATATTTTTCTATGGCTGTTAATGGTTGGACAACGGCGACAACTAGAGCTTTAGCCCCTCTTTGCCCATGAACTTTGTGCAGTGCCATCAGCTCTTATTGATGAGCAAAGTTGCCTACGCAAAGGGAACAAATCAGTTCTGGTAAAACGTCTTGGTTTTGTTGGATTGTCGCCCAAACCCGCTGATATCATCATTATGGATGTTTCACAGCTGTTCTATCACATTATTTGGCCACACGGTGGAAGTCCATCAGATCTGATAACATCTATTCAGACCCAATTAAGTCGCTATCCCTGTGATTGTAAGACAGTTGTCGTGTTTGATAAGTACAGGGATGTGTCAGCAAAAGACCATGAACGAATGAGACGGGCCGAGGAAGCTATTGCAGACTATGAGCTGTCAATTATTAGTACCCTGCCTTAAGCGAGGGGCACATTCCACCATGCGGCGGTGGTCGCCGCAAGAAGTGTTGATGTCTGCGGCGTCTACGGCGTTTTCAGCATGCAGTGACAAAAGTACAGTTGTGGTCACATACGCACGGGCTCCGTGCGTTATGAGTGCGTCGGCACAGGGAGTGATTTTTATTGAGGTGACCGTGAGATCAACTTGCATAGAACGTGCGGTGTACTCGCGCATAACTTACGTCCTACGCACCGTGTGATTACAAAAGTACGGGATCCGCACGTTCATGGTACAGGCAACGCACGGACCCCGTACTGTGTCTGTGCCGACAAAGTGCGGGTAAATCATCTGCGTTTAACGTAAGGTCTCCGCACTGCCTCCTTACGGTCAGACCATGACGTAGGGTGGCCGTGGAAGAAGTTTTGCAAGCCAAACTTCTTCTGCGCCCACCGTACTGCATTGAAAAAAAACGTACGTTTGCCGCACTGCATACGCACGGATCCTCACGTTTTCTATGCGTTTTTGGTCGTGGACTGGCTGTAGACCCACCTTGCGGTGGAATGTGCCCTAGCCATAAAAGAGATGTAATCATGAAAGGCAAGCACAAGCGGAGATTGGCCAGTGTATTGAGTACATTCAGTCTAGGAGAGAATATCACGATTGAGACTGCAGATGATGGTATATATGGACATGATGAAGCAAATATAACCATGATATGTTATGTTCTTGAAGCTAGCAGCTCTGGCGAAGATGTGATTCGTGTTCTTAGTGATGACATAGACGTATTTGTTCTGCTTGTGTTTTGGGTGTTTCGAGCACAGCTAAGGTGCAAGGTGCAGCTGGAGAGGTGGGATGGAACAATACTCGACATTAATGCCACTTGTATGGAGCTAGGACCAAAATGCCTGCAGCTCCTCGGCATGCATGCACTGAGTGGATATGGCAGCACGTTCTACCTGTATGGCAAAGACAAAATCAGTGCTCTTAACACCTTGCTTCCTGGGAATTATCCAGGTTTGTCTGAAATAGCAGGTGAGGTGGGTACCACACATGTGCAACTCATGGAGGCAACAACTCCATTCGTCATTTCACTATATGGTCAACCACCAGGGACATCAATGGAATGTGCTCGATTCAAGCTGTTCACAAAAAAGACCTAAACCCCCAAACTCATAGCATTACCGCCTACAACTGCCAACCTTTTGCAACACACACTTCGTGCTCACCTACAGGTGTTGTTGTGGAAACCAGCAAACAACCATGCTCCACCTGCTGAGTCAACAGATGTCACACAGTTTGGATGGGAAATTGTGAATGACATACCCACTCCTGTAATCGTGAAGGGTAACCCTGCTCCGCCTGAGCTTATTGATGTTATTTGTTGCCAATGTAAGGCACGAGGTAAAACGTGCAGTACTGTGACATGTGGATGTCATAAAGAGCATCTTTCATGCACATCATATTGCAATGGTTCTGGGGGACATGAATGCTTTAATCCACACACGAAGAATGTGACTTCCAATGACGATTCAAATGGTGGTGAGACAGATGATGCTGATCTCCAGGACTTTGATGTGGAGGATGAATGTGAAGACTATGATGATGTTGCAGATGATGGCTCAGGTAATGAATTGTTGAATGATGTGTGGGAGTGATATTGAATGCAAAGAAGGGTCTGAAAAGTATTAATAAAAATAGAAGTTGTATTTTCCCCTATGATTTGTTAGTTGTATATACGTGGTATGTTCTCATTGTTACACTGATGATCACTGTACTACCATGTTTAAATCTTGTTATGTTTAAGAGAATTAAAGTTCAGATATACCCAAGAGTTTTTCAGAATTTTAATTTAATAAAGACGGTTTAATCTACATAGACATTAAACAATTGATCTCCAAAATAGAGTATATGTTACCCCAAAAACTTACACATAGAATTAGATGGTAAACTATTGAAAATGCTTGCAAAGTTCCAATTTTAATGTGTCGTGTGGCAGCCATTTTGAATTTTAAATGATGATATCATCAAACCTAAAATATAACCTCAGCTATGAATTCTACATATCCTAAAACCCTAAAAATGTGGTATTAAACTTTATTGTATGACAAATAATTTAAAAGTGACATTTTTGGGTTATGTCGGGTGGCCATTTTGAATTTATGCAAATTATGAAAATTGCTCAAAGTTGCATTTTGGGCAACCAAGCTAATTTTTTTCTAAAAGCCCTCTGGAATATGAATCTGCAAAAAACTTCATAGGAAAACACATTTCTAGGTTCAGAAATTGTCAACTGGACTAACTAGACTAATTGACTACTTAGTTAAACAAGGAATAATCCACAAATCCCAAATTGGTTTCATGCCAAAACACCGTACTGCAGACCACATCCTACTATTGAAAACCATAATTGAAATCTTCAAGAAAAGTAGGAAAAAACTATACATCTGTTTTGTAGATCTCAAAAAAGCATTTGATACTGTTACTAGACATGGTCTGATTTATAAATTACAAAAACTTGAAGTAAGTACAAGGCTAATCAGAATAATACAAAACATGTACGAAAACGTGATAGCATGCATTAAATTAAAAAATGGTCTTACACCAAATTTTCCAATCAAAGTAGGAATATTACAATTCTATTCTCACTTTTCTGTCAAGCAAGCTCCTGCCACTGTATTGACATAGCTGAAGAGACATCTTCCATTTTTACTATATCAGGCGAACCGATGTCTCTGTAACCCCCAGCTTACATACTTGGTCAATTATCATCTCAACCCAGAGGTCCGGGGTTCGAATCCCACCTGAGGACGGAAATTTTTGGGAGGTCTAATGTTTCAGCCGTGTTAAGGTCTGTGCTTATATGAATAATTGTATATATTTTTTCCCAAGTCTTGCTTGTGAATTCAATTCTATTCTCACTTTTCTGTCAAGCAAGCTCCTGCCACTGTATTGACATAGCTGAAGAGACATCTTCCATTTTTACTATATCAAGTGGCCCTGACGGGACTCGAACTCACGACCCCAAGGTTGTGAGACCAGAATGATACCATCATCCCAAGCAGCGGGCTGTTAAAAGGTTACTCGGACGAACCGATGTCTCTGTAACCCCCAGCTTACATACTTGGTCAATTATCATCTCAACCCAGAGGTCCGGGGTTCGAATCCCACCTAGGGACAGAAATTTTTGGGAGGTCTAATGTTTCAGCCGTGTTAAGGTCTGTGCTTATATGAATAATTGTATATATGTTTTCCCAAGTCTTGCTTGTGAATTCAATTCTATTCTCACTTTTCTGTCACTGTAACCCCCAGCTTACATACTTGGTCAATTATCATCTCAACCCAGAGGTCCGGGGTTCAAATTCCACCTAGGGACGGAAATTTTTGGGAGGTCTAATGTTTCAGCCGTGTTAAGGTCTGTGCTTATATGAATAATTGTATATATTTTTTCCCAAGTCTTGCTTGTGAATTCAATTCTATTCTCACTTTTCTGTCAAGCAAGCTCCTGCCACTGTATTGACATAGCTGAAGAGACATTTTCCATTTTTACTATATCAAGTGGCCCTGACGGGACTCGAACTCACGACCCCAAGGTTGTGAGACCAGAATGATACCATCATCCCAAGCAGCGGGCTGTTAAAAGGTTACTCGGACGAACCGATGTCTCTGTAACCCCCAGGTTACATACTTGGTCAATTATCATCTCAACCCAGAGGTCCGGGGTTCGAATCCCACCTGAGGACGGAAATTTTTGGGAGGTCTAATGTTTCAGCCGTGTTAAGGTCTGTGCTTATATGAATATTACAGAGATTATGCAAATCTGTCTGAAGAAGCTTGAATCTTACTGCAATAAGTTGCGTTTAACAGTGAGTACAAAGAAATCTAAAAGTGAGTGAGTCCAAGTGAACTCATATGGGTCCGTTGGGCATCTCATAAGGTTCAATATATGTGAAAATGGTGAACTCTTGGATAGCGTGCGGCGGTCAGAGCTGCTCACGAACTTATATATCAAATTAATTTAAAACGTTTCAAAATTAATTATATTTTAAATAACAAATTAATCTATAGCATTACAAAACTTCATTTTTATTTTACACATCAAATTAAACTATAAAATTTCAAAACAATTTTATTTTACAGAGGTATAAAAATTACACTAAAATATTCTGTTGCTTTTCAAGGCCCATGTAATTGATCTATAGCATTTCAAAACTTCATTTTTATTTTACATATCAAATTAATCTATAAAATTTCAAAACAATTTTATTTTACAGAGGTATAAAAATTACCACTAAAAACATTCTGTTGAGCCATGACAAACAGCAGACCCAAAAACAAGATAAGTTCAGAAAAACACCATCAGTTGACTGCTGTATAAATGCAACTTCACTTGAGTTGGATCTAGGGATTTTGGAAACCTTCTTTGGTTTTATGTAAAATTGTCATGACCTGATTCAAAATGGGAATATTATCTTGTTCACGTTCTTGACACAAAATTTCTATATCCCGAAGCTTTCTGAAATAGAAATCCCTTTCTATGTTTACAATTTCAAAATTCTTTTTCATCTCAGCCATTTGGTCAGTGAGCTGGTCAATCTTGGCGGCGGATTTGGCCGAAGTCAGGACGCGAGGTGATACAATTTCAAAATTCATTTTCATCTCAGCCATTTGGTCAGTGAGCTGGTCAATCTTGGCAGCGGATTCGGCCGATGTCATCACGCGAGGTGATACATGGTTACTGCGAGGGCTTTGACTGCTCTTCGATTTGACAGGGCTCAAACTTGGTCTTGCTATTGGCCATAGTGGATTACCGGATTTCCGTGGAGACTCTAGGGTTTTAATTGCCAGTGGCTCGTTGCCTCGTCTGGCTATCGCATCATACTCATCAATATCTTCAGGATAATTGGCATCGAAAAATTTCTTGAACCACTGAGCAAATTCCATGTTATCTTGAAATCTTCCTTTGACAAGTTTTTCGACGGGTATGATGGTGTCCACGTGCATTTTTAACATTGCACTTTGAAGAACTTTGAAGTTGGCAATGTATTCATGTTCCTGGTTAGCAAGAAACTTTACTTTCTTCAGATTTATACTGCCTGGAAACAGTAAATCCATCATTTGACAGTATGCCGCTCCTGAACAAAGATCTTCCACTTGATTTAAACCCGTCTGAAGCGTGTCGTTGATCCATGCAATTATGTCGAAACGAGACGGATTGTTTAGCGTGACATTTGTGTTCACCACATTAACTGCCATAATTGTTTAATCTTCTATAAATTATATATATATTAATGAAATGGATGTGATTGCTTATATTTTGTGTTCGCGCAGAAATTGTTTACTGTTATAACGTTCGACGCTAACAAAATATAACGTGTAAGTTCGTACGACAATAAAACTTCCATGTCGTTAATACATACATATTTCTAAGTAAGACTGACGTGAAATAGTACGTCTGACGTTATTTCGAAACGTATGGCGCTTGTTGTACTACGCACATATATAGAAAGCTTAAAGCCAGATATACTAATTTCTGGAGAAATAGTCTCAATGATGACATAAGATCGAAGGTTAAGCATGGGAATAAGCTGCGTAGATTCAGAAAATTTAAGCTTGATTTTGAGTATGAACAATACCTAGACGTAGTGAAAAACCCCACTGTTAGAAAGGAAATAACTGAATTCAGACTTAGTCCACACGAGCTAAATATTGAAATGGTAGGCGTACAAATGTGAAACTTGAGGACCGTCTCTGCACTAAGTGTGCTTTTAAGGAAATAGATGATGAATCACATTTCTTATTTATATGTACAATTATGTGTATATAAAATCTTTTTATATATGTGTGTATGGATTACATGTGCAATTATAATACGTGTCCCTGTATTTATATATTTATTGTATATATATTATTTATATTTATATTGTATCTATATTTGAGTGTTTATCGTGTTATAATGAATATATGTCATGGTTTGGAGGTCACCATGTATGAATGCATGCCCTCATGTGGTTGAATATTGCCCTCGCAAGCTCAGGCAATATTCACCACATTCGGGCATGCATTCATACATGAAATATTGACATATTTCTTCATTATAGCCACACTTATCACGCGAAATGTGTATACTATCAGCATATACGTGTACTGTGTTAGTGCATCCTATTTAAGCTACTACTTCATTCAAAATGGCGACTGCAAAGGAAGGTGGAACTATGTTAGAGGAATCTAAAGATGAGTTCAGTTGTTGTATTTGCTTAGATCTTTATAACCTGGAAGATAAGATACCTCGGCTGTTGAAATGTAGTCACTCGATTTGTACAAAATGTTTGGTAGGTTGCTTGGACAATGACATTGAAGGTAAATTCAGGTGTCCATTGTGCGACGTACCTTTAAAAATGAGATCGCAAGATGTTGCAAACCCTCAGATTAACATATACTTGTCAAATATAATGGAAAAGATCACCAATGGTGTAAGAAATAAGGTATCAGATAGGACCAGAACAAACTAGAAACCGATGGTAAAGTTGAGCAAGATCAGCAAATAGAAAGAACTCGTCAGTGTCAAACACATAACATGGACGCAGCAAACTTTTGCGTGACTTGCGAATTTTTAATGTGTCCACAATGTTTTACCACACTGCCAGTTAGCAAGCATATCAACCATGAAATAGCGCTGTCTAAGGAAGTTTTGATGACAAGGTGCAAAAGCTTGTACGATGCAAAGGTTCATTGCGACAACGAGGGCATTTTGCAGAGTAAAGATTCCGGGGCACTTATGTCACTTAAACCCCCCCCATTTCACATGGCCGATCCTAGCTCCAGATCTTCCCAATGACGCCCGATTTGTAATTTCATGCTGGATCGGCGGAAATACATCGACATTTATTACGTAACAGTCTGATGACGAAGCGTACCAAAGTCACCGAGCCGTACAAGTCGTCAGCGGTGTTGTAGATGAAAGAAAAGGGCCGAGATAGACGAAGCAAGACAAAGAATATTGTGATGATCGGCTGCCGAAAATAGTGGCTCTGTCCCTCTTGGTGGCTATTAAACCGTGAAATCCCACCAGCTTCGGTCTTGCAACACATGCTACAAGCTACAAGCTAAAGCAAGATTAAGTGCAACGGCTGCCTTTGTTACGATTATTCGTTGCCTAATCATCGTGAATACGTGTTTGAGTATAATCCTTCAGGGACACAAGCAACAATGTAACCCCACCCCCTCCCGCACCATTTTCAGTCTTTTTATTTTGCCTCAATGTATATTTTGTTGCTAACACTTACGGGATCGTCCGTAAGTACGGTCTGTGACCTTTCAAAAGGACTGTATGAAAAGGCAAGCTAATGAAACTATTCGTTAGGCCCCCATTTCACATGGCCGATCCTAGCTCCAGATCCTCCAAAACACGCCCGATTTGTAATTTCGGGGTGGATTGGTGGATTTGTGTCGATATTTATTATGTAACTGTCTGAAGACGAAGCTCGTCATAGTCACTGAGCCGTACAAGCCGTCAGAAACGTTGTAGGTGACGGGGAAAGGGCCGAGACAGACGAAGCATTCTGAAGAGTTGTGATGATCGGCTGCCAGAAATAGCGGCTTCGTGGCTATTAAACCGTGAAATACCATCAGCTTTGGTCTTTCAACACGTGTTTCTCTTCAAATCAGCAGCATGACGGACCTAGGGCCGTACCCACTTGTCTGAGTATATGGTCGTCTCTGCTGGTGAGCATAAACTTGAACATCTTCAAGGCCGCCTTCTGAAGCTTCATCATCTTCATCGTCTACAGTCTCTTGTATTATTCTCTCTGCTCCCCTCCTTCTTGTGTTGTTGTTGAGCTACAACACGATTACGTGCAACGGCTGTCATTGTTACAATTATTTGTTGCCTAATCATTGTAAATACGTCTTTGAGTTTAACCCTTCAAAGACACAATGAACAATGATCCCCCCCCGTGACCTTTCAGATGGACTGGAGGACAATGCAAGCTAATGGAACCATTCAGAACTAGTACACCATAAAACAGGAACATCTTTGTGGAAATTGTCAGCCAACCGACCGTTAGCTGAGAGACCTAGCGATGAACAA
>CM032660.1:59035211-59060646 GCA_019095985.1 Streblospio benedicti | reverse complement strand
CTATTCAATTACCATTCCTGGAGATTGGTGAAAGACAATTAAATGTATTGGTGACTGGTGATTTAGGAAAAAATGGTGAATGGATTTTCATCAAGGCTATATACCCCCTCGCTATTAAAAAGGCCATGCTACGGACACATGCAAACACTGATATAGTTACAGGGCTGAGTGCAAACACTGAAACTGGCACTGGAACATGCAGACACTAGTCACAGGGAGCAGACAGCGACACGCACATAACAACATTTTCTCTCCAGTCTGACTTCGCGGGGGTGAACGTGCCCTACTACAACACTACCTCGCTGGACCTCCTAGCCCCCTGTAACATGGGCTGCGACTGTGACGACCTGCCCTACTCGCCAGTCTGCAGTCACGACGGTAAGACCATGGCTTCATAAATTCAATTAGACTGCCCATTTTCCTAGGGCATGACCAAAGAATTTGGCTGGGTAGGTAAACCCAAAATGAAGCCTGACAACATGTAAGTAGAATGGCAGAAAATTGTCTACCCTTGATGACAGATTATAAGAAACATACGTGGACTCATCCATCTATAGCATTGGACTCAGCTAGTTTTAGAAGTCCTGAAGTTACAATTCATGTGGATGCTGTGTCTTTTAAGTGAGTTATAAAATTCGCGATATTGTTTCTGTCGAAAGAAATTGTTGTTGTCACGACCCGGAAGTTTGCTCCCCTTCATGCAGAAAACAAGAAGAACAATTTTGATCAAGAATTTGACAAGCAAATTAGAAATGCTGTCGAAACTAATAATGACAACATAGAAATTGAAATGATTGATCAGAAAATAACTTTAAATGAACTTTGCAAAGTAGTGAGGTCCTTAAAAATAAGAAAGCGATGGGTTCTGACGTGATTTCAAATGAAATGATCAAGTGTAGTATGGTAGACCTAGGAGATATTATTGTACACCTTTTCAATTCCATTCTCAGCTCAAGCAAACTCCCTAGACAATGGAGTGTTTTGAATACTTAGTCCAGTAGACACTGCTATATGTTATATACTTAGTATACAACCTAGAAATGTTCTTTCCTATGAAGTTTTTTTGCAGATTCGTATTCCAGAGGGCTTTTAGAACAAATTTAGCTTGGTTGCCCAAAATGCAACTTTGAGCAATTTTCATAATTTGCATAAATTCAAAATGGCCGCCAGACACCATCCGAAAATGTAATGTTTAAACTATTTGTCCTACAATAAAGTGTAATACCACATTAGTAAGGTTTTGAGGCGCGTAGAATCCATTTCTGAGGTTATTTTTTAACTTTGATGATAATATCATCACGTAAAATTCAAAATGGCTGCAAAAAGCCACCTTGCAAATAGAATATGTATTGGATGTTTTGACATTTTGCATGACCATGGGTACACAGTAAGCTATGTAGAGGTACTGAGGTTTCGCAAATCAGCTGCAAAGCATGTCAGGGATAATGCTGCCTCACTTCATCAGATGATGGTCCTCAGTCGTAAAGTAGGCCTAATATTTGGCTGGTATGACAACTTAGACTTACAGGTGTCGAAACCAAATGGTCGTCGTGAAACCCATGCCATGGCAACTGAATTCCAAGTGCATCCAGCTGGCATAATCAACACATGCACAGCTTCATCTGGAATTAGTAATCTCGAAATCACTCGCCTCACAAACAAGCAGTCTAATTCTGGCGTTAGTAACAAGGCCATTCCACTACTTCACTATAGTGGCCCTAAGAAGGTTCTTCGTCCTAGAGTGCCTAACAAGAAAACTGGAATGCGTTCTCTGTTGTGTGTGCTCAACAAGCCACTTTGTTGGCTTCACAAAAGAAGGATGCAATGTGGCTAAACAGTCCAACTCAGGGTCAAGATGCAATGGAATGGAATGGTTTCAACAATCATCTGGCTAGGTCTCAAGGCGTGCTGAAACCAGCAAGCATTTATATGCTGCGGCGGTGGCAGAGTGGTTTAGGACACAGGCCCTTTCTCTCTGAATCCCGGACGGCACCCGGATCCTCGTCTCTCAGAGGACTTCCACCTGGTCCAAACGTGTTAGTGGATTGTCTGCCTTACTATGGAGATGATCAGGCAAAGTCCGAGCATAGGATGGTTCATAGGTCACACTTGGGGCCCAGTAGTAGGCAAGAGTGTAAGTAGAATGAACACCTATCTCGGCAGGTTACAGGTTACATTTATATTTGGACCGTTGATTGATGCACCACCTGCTCACCCTGATACAATCTTGACAACACTTACATACATGCAGAAATCACTAACTGACATGGGAATGGAAAAGGTTCATCTTTGCATGGACATGCAACTGTTTGCTGTTACCAAACAGATATCTTGGTACCAGACTTTGCAGTTCAATAATGTGATTGTTCATCCGGGTGGGATGCACATTATTCAATCGTTCGTTGGTTGTATTGGAAAGCTGATGAAAGGCTCAGGACTGGAGTCATATGTAGCTGCAGCATATGGAGGCCTCTCAGGTATATTCAATGGGAAATCCTGGGTTAAAGCCGTGCAGGCCTTCAGAAGTGTTTCAGTAGCGCGTCTGAAGCGATTTTTGTCAACTGAAGCTAAAACATTTGACCAAATAAATCAGTATCTGGACACAGCACGCTTGCATCCAACTGGTCAGCACTGGGTGGACAATTTTATTGTTCCAACATTACTTGTTCACCAGTTTGAGCTGACAATCAAGCGCATGGTGAAGTATTTCTTTTTAGCTGGCCATGTACAATATGCACGCTATCTCACCCATTATCTACTTGAAGTGGATGCACTCAGTGATGAGGACAAGGTGGATCTTGCCTGCAGACATCATGACGGGTACTGGAACGCTGTCTCTGCTGACCAATTCGGGGAGCAGACAGCTATCAAGATTGGCAAAAGGGCACTCAAAGGCATGACACCTTTTGCTGATCTGGTGTACGTAGCAGATCGTGTAGATCATATCTACTGTGATTATACCCCAGAGCAACACTCCCAGAAGCAGCACAAAGAAGAAATGAAACACCGACGTCTCCTGGATGCTCAGGATAGAAGTCTTATTGAGGCTGAGGTAGACAAGTATCCACATCCTCTAGAAGATAATCGCCCATACTTATATAATCCAGTAACTGGACAAATTGCACCAGCTGATGTCAATGTGGCAAATTCAAGTATGATTGGAGAGAAGATGGAAAGCAATTACATAGCTAGTCTCCCAGACGTTTTTTTTTCAATGCTATCAGTAGTCCAATCAAAACAATGTGTAAGGACAAGGGGCAAGTTGCAAGCAACAAGAGCAAGCCAGTAATAGACCTTGAAAAAAATATTTTTCTACGGCTGTTAATGATTGGACAACGGCGACAACTAGAGCTTGAGGCCCTCTTTGCCTATGAACTTTGTGCAGTGCCATGATATGTTATGTTCTTGAAGCTAGCAGCTCTGGCGAAGATGTGATTCGTGTTCTTAGTGATGACACAGACGTATTTGTTCTGCTTGTGTATTGAGTGTTTCGAGCACAGCTAAGGTGCAAGGTGCAGATGGAGATGTGGGATGGAACAATACTCGACATTAATGCCAATTGTATGGAGCTAGGACCAAGATGCCTGCAGCTCCTCGGCATGCATGCACTGAGTGGATATGACAGCACGTCCTACCTGTATGGCAAAGGCAAAATCAGTGCTCTTAACACCTTGCTTCCTGGGAATTATCCAGGTTTGTCTGAAATAGCAGGTGAGGTGGGTACCACACATGAGCAACTCATGGAGGCAACAACTCCATTCGTCATTTCACTATATGGTCAACCACCAGGGACATCAATGGAATCTACTCGATTCAAGCTGTTCACAAAAAAGACCAAAACCCCCAAACTCATGGCATTACCGCCTACAACTGCCAACCTTTTGCAACACACACTTCGTGCTCACCTACAGGTGATGTTGTGGAAAGCAGCAAACAACCAGGCTCCACCTGATGAGTCAACAGATGTCACACAGTTTGGATGGGAAATTTGGAATGACATACCCACTCCTGTAATTGTGAAGGGTAACCCTGCTCCGCCTGAGCTTATTGATGTTATTTGTTGCCAATGTAAGGCACGAGGTAAAAAGTGCAGTACTGTGACATGTGGATGTCATAAAGAGCATCTTTCATGCACATCATATTGCAATGGTTCTGGGGGACATGAATGCTTTAATCCACACACGAAGAATGTGACTTCCAATGACGATTCAAATGGTGATGAGATAGATGATGCTGATCTCCAGGACTTTGATCTGGAGGATGAATGTGAAGACTATGATGATGTTGCAGATGATGGCTCAGTTAATGAATTGTTGAATGATGTGTGGGAGTGATATTGAATGGGGTCTGAAAAGTATTAATAAAAACAAAGTTGTATTTTTCCCTATGATTTGTTAGTGGTATGTTCTCATTGTTACACTGATGATCACTGTACTACCATGTTTAAATCTTGTTATGTTTAAGAGAATTAAAGTTCAGATATACCCAAGAGTTTTTCAGAATTTTAATTTAACAAAGACATTTTTAATCTACATAGACATTAAACAATTGATCTCCAAAATAGAGTATATGTTACACATAGAATTAGATGGTAAACTAATGAAAATGCTTGCAAAGTTCCAATTTTAATGTGTCGTGTGGCAGCCATTTTGAATTTTAAATGATGATATTATCATCAAACCTAGAATATAACCTCAGATATGAATTCTACATATCCTAAAACCCTAAAAATGTTGTATTAAACTTTATTGTATGACAAATAAATTAAAAGTGACATTTTGGGGTTATGTCGGGTGGCCATTTTGAACTTATGCAAATTATGAAAATTGCTCAAAGTTGCATTTTGGGCAACCAAGCTAATTTTTTTCTAAAAGCCCTCTGGAATATGAATCTGCAAAAAACTTCATAGGAAAACACATTTCTAGGTTCAGAAATTGTCAACTGGACTAACTAGACTAATTGACTACTTAGTTAAACAAGGAATAATCCACAAATCCCAAATTAGTTTCATGCCAAAACACCGTACTGCAGACAACATCCTACTATTGAAAACCATAATTGATACCTTCAGGAAAAGTAGGAAAAAACTATACATCTGTTTTGTAGATCTCAAAAAGCATTTGATACTGTTACTAGACATGGTCTGATTTATAAATTACAAAAACTAAAACTAAGTACAAGACTAATCAGAATAATACAAAACATGTACGAAAACGTGATAGCATGCATTAAATTAAAAAATGGTCCTACACCAAATTTTCCCATCAAAGTAGGAATACTACAGAGATTATGCAAATCTGTCTGAAGAAGCTTGAATCTTACTGCAATAAGTGGCGTTTAACAGTGAGTACAAAGAAATCTAAAAGTGAGTGAGTCCAAGTGAACTCATATGGGTCCGTTGGGCATCTCATAAGGTTCAATATATGTGAAAATGGTGAACTCTTGGATAGCGTGCGGCGGTCAGAGCTGCTCACGAACTTATATATCAAATTAATCTAAAACATTTCAAAATTAATTATATTTTAAATAACAAATTAATCTATAGCATTTCAAAACTTCATTTTTATTTTATACATCAAATTAATCTATACAATTTCAAAACAATTTTATTTTACACAAGTATAAAAATTACACTAAAAATATTCTGTTGCTTTTCAAGGCCCATGTAATTGATCTATAGCATTTCAAAACTTCATTTTTATTTTACACATCAAATTAATCTATAAAATTTCAAAACAATTTTATTTTACGGAAGTATACAAATAGAAAAATTACATCTCTTCACTTGAGTTGGATCTAGGGATTTTGGAAACCTTTTGTTTTATGTAAAATGGTTATGACCTGATCCAAAATGGGAATATTATCATGTTCACGTTCTTGACACAAAATTTCTACATCACGAAGCTTTCTGAAATAGAAATCCCTTTCTTTGTTTACAATTTCCAAATTCTTTTTCATCACAGCCATTTGGTCAGTGAGCTGGTCAATCTTGGCGGCGGATTTGGCCGAAGTCATGACTCGAGGTGATACAATTTCCAAATTCATTTTTATCTCAGCCATTTGGTCGGTGAGCTGGTCAATCTTGGCAGTGGATTCGGCCGATGTTATCACGCGAGGTGATACATGGTTACTGCGAGGACTTTGACTGCTCCTCGATTTGACGGGGCTCAAACTTGTTCTTGCTAGTGGCCATAGTGGATTACCGGATTTCCGTGGAGACTCTAGGGTTTTAATTGCCAGTGGCTCGTTGCCTCGTCTGGCTATCGCATCATACTCATCAATATCTTCAGGATAATTGGCATCGAAAAATTTCTTGAACCACTGTGCAAATTCCATGTTATCTTGAAATCTTCCTTTGACAAGTTTTTCGACGGGCATGATGGTGTCCACATGCATTTTTAACATTGCACTTTGAAGAACTTTGAAGTTGGCAATGTATTCATGTTCCTGGTTAGCATAAAACTTTACTTTCTTCAGATTTATACACCCTCGAAAAAGTAAATCCATCAACTGACAATATGCCGCTCCTGAACAAAGATCTTCCACTTCAGTTAAGTCAGTCTGAAGGGTGTCGTTGATCCATGCAATTATGTCGAAACGAGACGGGTTGTTTCGCGTGACATTTGTGTTCACCACATTAACTGCCATAATTGTTTAATCTTCAATAAATTATATATATATTAATGAAATGGATGTGATTTCTTATATTTTGTGTTCGCGCAGAAATTGTTTACTGTTATAACGTTCAACGCTAACAAAATATAACGTGTAAGTTCTTACGTCAATAAAACATCCATGTCGTTAATACATACATATTTCTAAGTAAGACTGACGTGAAATAGTACGTCTGACGTTATTTCGAAACGTATGGCGCTTGTTGTACTACGCACATATACGTAAGACGTTTAATATCACATGGCATCCTAACTTTAAAAAAAAAAATTCAAGTTCATTTGTTGTGAAATATTGACATCTTTGAGTGTTTATCGTGTTATAATAAATATATGTCATGCTTTGTCGGTCACCATGTATGAATGCATGCCCTCATGTGGTTGAATATTGCCCTCGCAAGCTCAGGCAATATTCACCACATTCGGGCATGCATTCATACATGGTGACCTCCAAACCATGACATATTTCTTCATTATAGCCACACTTATCACGCGAAATGTGTATACTATCAGCATATACGTGTACTGTGTTAGTGCATCCTATTTAAGCTACTACTTCATTCAAAATGGCGACTGCAAAGGAAGGTGAAAATATGTTAGAGGAATTTAAAGATGGGTTCAGTTGTTGTATTTGCTTAGATCTTTATAACCTGGAAGATAAGATACCTCGGCTGTTGAAATGTAGTCACTCGTTTTGTACAAAATGTTTGGACAATGACATTGAAGGTAAATTCAGGTGTCCATTGTGCGACGTACCTTTAAAAATGAGATCGTAAGATGCTGCAAACCTTCAGATTAACATATACTTGTCAAATATAATGGAAAAGATCACCAATCGTGTAAGAAATAAGGTATCAGACAAGGACCAGAACAAACTAGAAACCGATGGTAAAGTTGAGCAAGATCAGCAAATAGAAAGAACTCGTCAGTGTCAAACACATAACATGGATGCAGCAAACTTTTGCGTGACTTGCGACTCTTTAATGCGTCCACAATGTTTTACCACACTGCTAGCTAGCAAGCATATCAACCATAAAATAGCGCTGTCTAAGGAAGTTTTTGATGACAAGGTGTAAAAGCTTGTACGATGCAAAGGTTCATTGTGGCAAGCGAGGGCATTAATGCAGAGTAAAGATTCGGGGGCAATTATGTCACTTACCGCCCCCCCCCCCCATTTCACATGGCCGATCCTAGCTCCAGATCTTCCCAATGACGCCCGATTTGTCATTTCGTGGTGGATCGGCGGGAATACATCGATATTTATTACGTAACAGTCTGATGACGAAGCGTACCAAAGTCACCGAGCCGTACAAGCCGTCAGAGGTGTTGTAGGTGAAAGAAAAGGGCCGAGATAGACGAAGCAAGACAAAGAATATTGTGATGATCGGCTGCCGAAAATAGTGGCTCTGTCCCTCTTGGTGGCTATTAAACCTTGAAATCCCACCAGCTTCGGTCTTGCAACACATGATACAAGCTACAAGCTAAAGCAAGATTAAATGCAACGGCTGCCTTTGTTACGATTATTCGTTGCCTAATCATCGTGAATACGTGTTTGAGTATAATCCTTCAGGGACACAAGCAACAATGTAACCCCATCCCTCCCCCACCATTTTCAGTCTTTTTATTTTGCCTCAATGTATATTTTGTAGCTAACACTTACGGGATCGTCCGTAAGTACGGTCTGTGACCTTTCAAAAGGACTGTATGAAAAGGCAAGCTAATGAAACTATTCGTAACTAGCACACCATAAAACGGGAACATCTTTATGGAAATTGTAAGCAATCCCACAATTAGCAGAGAGACCTAACGATGAGCAAGTTAGCCCTCCAGACGAACCAGAAAAGCAAAACGTTGATCCAGTTTAACTACTCAATAATCCATAACGGGAGCCTACAGGCCGAAAAAAGTTAAAATCACTTCTCAAAAGAAGTGATAACACCTTTTGGGCCAGAAGCTGGCAGAAGTGTGTCATTTTCTCTATGTTGCCAGGATTAAAATGGGAGCATCGTGGCGTTGGAACAGCTTCTGTTTCATGCTCCCATTGCTTCAGATTTTAACGGCAGTGGCGGCACTTACGGTCTCATCTGTCAACTATAATCCTCCCAGAGCAAGAGACGAGGCCAGAGCTAAGGTGAAAGACATTGGGATGCTGCAAATGCAAGAGGAAGCCACCAGACAGCCCAGAAAAGCATATAGATTGGTGCCACATAAGCCGAAAAAAAATAAAAATCAGCCAATAAACCCGCCAAAAACGGCCCATTCCGTGCATGATACAAATAGGCCTGGGGCATGGTTGCCCTCTCACGTGGACTTTACTGATGCTGACACCGTGTTGGTAGAGTTTATCCTAAAACATCCGACAGTTCAAACTACTTTTGACACTGTGATGAACAAATGTGACGTAAGGATAGGCTGGCCACTTGTACCACATGGCGTTATACAACTAAATTGTACTCTTACACATAATTGAAATGATGTGACCAAGAATGCCCAGAAATGGGAAGCTGTTGCTGCAGCTACGTTCCGTGATTTGATGAAGCAAATGAACTACCAAGAAATTCTAATATCACATGAAATATGGGACACGGTTAAAGAACATATAGCACCAATATCAAATGAGACAAGTGATTTTTGTACATTACATTTTGATGACAATGCTGCAATTGTTAAAGTGGTTGGGAACGCAGATGAGGTGAAGATGATTTTACAATCTATACGGCTTGTTTTGCGGCGGTCGTAGAAAATCATTTTCAGAAGTATTGATCCATATATCCAAGCCCGTGTTTAATTTTTACGTGCCTTCTGACAATAATGTACTTTCAAGATCATTTTACGTTTGTCTGACTAGTGCTAAAATGTCATCACCCTATGAACAATTGATAAGGGACAGTTAAACCACCCTTATCTAGTGTGGACTTATTATTCAATCCACAAGCCATTGGAAATATTGTAACAAGGCAGTGAAAAAGAGATTGCGACGAACCGACGATGAGTTAGTCTTGTTTAGGGCCATATTAATTTTCATTATATATTTTATTTTTTATATTAAGATATACCCGATGCATAAGCCAGTTTATAACTATTCTATGAATTTTATTTAAATCTTGCAGTAATTCTAAATTAAATTACTACTATTGAAATCAAATTGCTAGCATAATTGACAACGGATTAGTGATCTACGTCCATAAGCAACGTAAATGACTAAATCTCTCGACTTCTATAATTCACGTCTTAGCGATATCACCCCAAACGTTCAAAAAAACGCCGCCGCCTCCACCGTCACTTGCGGCAAACGTGCTCCCAAAAAGTCATCATTTCGGGACCCAGCAAACCTTTACTCATTAAGTCGCAAGTTGGGCAAAAGACAATGGAATGACAAGAAGTCATATGTGTTACGTCTTTGAACCTTCCCTGGTACCTAGAAGGACTCAGAGCCCCATATAAGCATCTCTCCGAGCTTTTCTGTTCAGTATCTCTTAGATTGCCCAAGTGATAACATCTCTGCGCTCAGAATATTCTTTCTCCACGTGTTTTCACATATTTGATAGAAATTCGAACGTTTCAAGATTTAGTGTGCAATATTTTACTATATTAGATCCATTGTGGATAGTTCGAATCAGAATATAGTTGAACATCACGTAAAGCGTCACGCCGGGATCCGTTGTGATCATTCACCACCATGGCAGCAAATCAATGTGAGTTATTTCTAGTCTGGTGTTCATTAAAAAGCTACTGGAAAAGCTTGTAGTTGATTTTTCAGCGATTGTTTTAACACTAACATAGACAAAAATGCTTGTACATGATCCATATGAAGTGTATTTATTTCGTGAATGTGGGCTGTGAAAAATATTTATCAAAGCCAAAGCAGAACAGTTCAATTTAAATTATGATGTAAGATTTCTATACCAAAAGAGCTAAAATATGTCATTTTTCTCACAGGTGGCTCCAAGCCAACATTCCTCCGTCCATGGGAAGTCCAATCTACCCCTATCTTGCCAGCCCAGGAGCCCGAGCCACAGCCAACCCCAGCTCAGAGTAGGGTTATAGTTCCCGCGGGACACCCTGCCTCATCCCCTGCGGGCAGAGGCGCCTTCAGTGAGATGTCCCCGTACGTCTATACCCCCGGCGTTGCTATGCCTGGCATGAGTAACGGCTTTCCGTCTGCAGGGTCATTTCAGTGTGATATGCTGAATAAAGGTAACCAGTATTCAACACCAGCGTCTCCTCCATATCAGCAACCTGCAGGCACCGCCACTGCACCGGCGCTTTTTCCACCAACAGTAGCAGCAGTGCCCTTCTTCCCGCCAGCAGCAGCCATAAATAGCAAGGTTGAGCGCGACCATGGGGCTCTCATGAAGGAGCTGTGCCTGCTTCCCAAGGCCCGTCAGCTCTCTCTGCGCAGGCGGCACAGCTGGCAGCCGTGGCCCAAAGCTACGCTGATCACGTGGAGGTGCTCGAGAGGGAGCGTCAGACCGCCCTGGGCAACCCCCAGAACCCATACACTGAGGTCAATGAGTACTTTGATAGTCAACGAAGGAAGCTGATGACGTGCACAAATGATCACGTGCGTGAATATTGCACGGCGGCCCTGATGTGTAACACTGGGGCAAACAAGGAAAATACGCAGGCGCATGTCAGCAGCAAGGGCAAAGGCAAGGGGAAGGGGAAGTCGAGAGACGGACCACCGAAGAATGCTTATGAGGAAGAGAATGAATTACAACCGATGGCCAGTGAAACTCAGAGTTCCACTCAACAGAATCCTTCTTGTGGGTCGATGGCTGGATACGTGACTGAGATTGATGTGGGCGGGCCCGAAGACGAGTATAGTGGCTTTGAAAATGTCACCAGTTCTGGTGCGTCTAACCTTCCAGACACTCGGAACAACACGGGACCCACCGCTGAATTCAATGTTTATGCCTCTAAATGTGATCTAGAAAATGATATTCTACCAGCCAGCGCTGGGAATTCCTCTTTGATGAAAGCAGAAAATCCAAGTCCAGATAACTCTCCAGAAAACAGAGAGTCAGCTGAAAAAGAAACACCACCCCCAATCGGCAAACAAGTGCGTGCAGGTAACGAAAGCAACCCAGCAGAAAATTCACCCGAACGGGAAGAAGCACCCATGGCCACCACCACTCAACGCCCGAAGAAAGGCGGCAGAGTGGTGCCATTTTCCCGGCGCACGCACGAGGTCCTCGAGGAGTGGTACCTGCGTCATTTCCGCAACCCGTACATGCACGGCGAGGAGGCCGACAGCCTGGCAGACGATGCTGGCATCACTATGAAGCAGCTCCGCAAGTGGCTGTCCAACCACCGCAACGACGACAAGAACACCCGCCCCGGGCCACAAGCACGCCGCTGGCGCCAGCGGTGAGAGTCGTGCCGACTACGGAGGACCCGGATTCATGCCGATGCCGATGCCGTTCTTCCCTCCTCCTGGTGGGCCGCGATTTGGTCCGTTTTGATGGAAATGTTCTTCATGGGAAATGGAGGGAGGGAATTTGGGGGTCCCTGTTTTGCCGTGTCAGTGAAGTAGATAGCGTTTGATAAGGATGGTTATAAGAAGGAGATCTGTAGAGAAAACAATAAAAAAAAGTTCGTGAAATATAGCCATGATGAAAAAGAATTCGAAAATCTGGATTCACAAAGGTTGATGATTTGGCGCAAGTAAAGTGTTAGAGTGGCGATGCAGAAAAGTGCTTCAAAGAAAGCTCGATTGGTCCAGATCACAGGAAAAAGAAGCATCATCTGAGTTTCATATCATATCAGTTCTACTAGCACAATGAACGTTCCATAGACATGCAAAATGTGCGGCGAAGAAGTAGTTTAAAACTTTGAAATGACGTTATCCAGTTGTCATTTCAAAGTCAATTCCATTTAAACCGTACATCTCAACAAAGTACAGGGCTGCGAACAGTAAATTCTATAAATGATATAAATTGTATTCAATATTTGAAAATCATAATTAGTTCTTTAATCAAGTTATTTATAGCTAGCTTAAATGTGGTGACTAAATGAAAACACAAAATTTAATATCTATTGTCATTACTTACCGTGCAGAAATAAGTTACAGAGAAATATATTTTTATAGTACATCATGAAGAAAAATATATGTATAGATTAAATCCATGTTCCTACTGCTATATTCATTGATGCTACGTAGTGTTTGCAACACAAAAGATGCATTGGTTAATCAATGTTAATAACCAAAAAAATAAATGAAAATGTATCATACAGTACAATAACTGATATGATCATAATACGTTTACTGTTCCATTTGTGACTGTATTACGTTGATCAGAAAAAAAAAAAAAAAATATTTAAAAAAAAAATCATGCTTCGTTGTTGCTAAATCGTCAAAGTTCTATGCGTATGGTATCTAGCAAATGATAATTCTAGTTAACTGAATCATATATTCCAAAATAAAAATAAAAATCGGTAAGAGTGATACCTCCTATTATCAAATCTCCATTTAGACCTCAATATTCTTGCCGTCATCAGATGCACCTGTGTCAGTGTGTGGGCATATATACTAATATAATAAGAAAATATTGAAAAATACAAATGATCCTTTCATATCTATTCAAATACATGTATAGAAGTCTACAAAGAATGTTGCTGGTGCCTTTGCATATGTATTGCATACCATACTTGTCCTGCTTCACACATTTAAACCACAAACAGGTATAAATAAATTAATGACAATCCACAATGCACACTCATAAAATTAACGTTCCCGCTTGGATTCTCTATCACACAAGTATTGTATAATAGACTCTATCTCCGTCACTGGTATAATGAATGTGTTCATTGTAACAACAATTGAATCCACCGGAATTATTTTTGCTGGTCTATGATATGATTCTATCATCTATGCCAATTAACAAATTGTGTCTTCTGTTCATGAAGGTTGTGGTATGAAGACAGACTTTGTAATGCTGACAGACGGTTGTGACGACGATGTATTGTTTACGGACTTCACTGGTTTCTGAACCGGAGCCTTCTGAAAATATATGAAACACACGTGGTATAGTTATACTAGTAAAACACGAAGCAACATATTAATGGCTTGATGAGCACAAAATATAGTCAGGTTACTACAATGTTTACACTATTTGGAATGGGGGGTGGGGGGGGGGGGGGGGGGATCTTCAGTAATAGGTTGTCTGGGTAAGGACGTGCCAGTAGATAGGGGCAGCTTTTTGCACCGTCAATTATATTTGGGGGTCATAATTTCCCCATCCATTATATTTTTGAGTCATAATTTTTCAAAATTCTGTACATTGCTTGGGTCACATATTTGACATTCTCATGCAAATATTGACAAATCATTATAGTATTAGGTAATAAAATTTGCTTTGCTTTGCTTTTATTCGCATCATCCTTTACAAATCTGATTGAGCATTACCAAAAAATTATATCTCACTTATGACATTATATTTTTTGGGTACTATTTCAGAGCTTCATTATAGTTTGGGGTCTAATATCTTTGGCGCGGTGGCACTATATTTCTATGTACTGATTTCATACCCCTGGTGATGGCACAATTTCTTGTAAGATTTGATTACTTGCTTATTACAAACACAACTGTCCCGGAGTCAAGAAGCTCCCATGCATGAAATGCTTTTAAAATATGAACACCCATCGACGATGGTAAAAATTTCACTTGTACGAAACGTTTGTTTAATACACATTAATTTTAATGTCAAATTATATTAGCTTACTCAACCTTTCGTCTGCGTATGCTTCTGTCATCTGTTTGCACCTCCTGGCTGCACATGGTTGTCTGTTGCGGCTTCTTGGGGGGATTGTTCAGAGCCCAGTGGGCGAATAACAAGCCAGACAGGTTGTCATGTCTCTCTGGAGTACATGTATTTCTAAGGTGTATACACAGAAAACAAATTAAATGCACAACATATTACATGTTTAGAAGCTGGCTAACAACACATTTAAAATTTTGCACCTTCCTCTCTTTATTCAGCATATTTTCTTAAACTGCGTATAATTGTGTTAATAATCGTCGAATGTTTTTTGATTACATGAGTTCCCTTTTCTTAATCATATTGACAAAAATGGGCATACGCAGTTACATGTGTAAACATAAGCACGAAATACCGTTCATCTAGTTTTTTGTCATCCATATCATCATTTAGTGCAGCATCAAGACCATTTGTAATGACTCCAAGCACATGTTCAACTGTTTCCTGTTGCTTGCCATCTAATGGCATTGATTTATCCATAAGTTGGGAGTAGGACATCTGAAAAATCCTCTTTTTGTTCACAAATCACATGTTCACAATATCACGACTGAAAACTACTTAGCCTTAAGATTTGCAAATATTTTCGTATCTTGCATTAGTATTTCTTTGGGTATTAACATAAACCATCATTAGGTGGTATAACCGCTACCAAGAACATTCAACGAATAAGACTGCTCTGTTTTTGTATTAATTAACGTAGCTCAGCCCTTGAACTAATAAATACTGAATACTTACGGTGACTTCCGGTAACATGTGCGCAGTCTTTCCGAGCGTTGCCGTCATCGTTTTGACCTGTGCCTTTTCCTGACAAAGTTCTTCTTCCAGCTTTGCTTTTTCCACCAGCAAAGCCTCGTTCTTTCTTCCAAGTTGGACACACACCTCTCTGCTTTCGGCCACTTCCGAATGAAGATATATTCACATGGATGGTCAATGAAAGGTTAAGTCACCGTTTACATTTTCTTACAAAATACCCCCACATAATGTTTTTATCTCTCCACTAAAGGCCGTGTCCCACTGCTGGGGCGTAAGCATAGCAGATAGTTTCTAGGCAAATTCCACGCACTTGGAGGTGTATGCTTTTTATCTACTCAATTTTATATGACCTTTTTCGACAAATGTCGGCGTATACAAAGCATATAAAAGCAGACAGGAAGCGGTAAAAAAAAACAGGTCAAAAGTATATAAAAGCAGACGATCAGCGTACCGGTGGCTTACAGGGCGCCGGAATGTCTGCCGGTGGAAAGCATATGCGGGGCTTACGATTGCGTCCGCACTGCTCACGATTGAGCACTGCGGACAGTATATAAGCTGGAGCATATGCTCTGGCTGTCATATCTGCTTTGGTTTTCATTGATGAAAACAATACGAAAAATAATAAGAAATATGCACGTGAAAAGAAAACACTCTGTGATGGCAGAGAGAAGAAGAAACGAGTGACGAAGAAGGCAGGCGAGCGCCCCCCCCAGCAAGACGAAGCCCCCCAGCCCCCAAGACCCAGCCATGACCCAGCAAGACGAGCAAAAACTCCAAAAGTGGAACAGTGTTCCACTTCGGGGGAGGGAGGGTTTCGGTCAAGTTTTGGATGTTCCACTTTTTTGTGGGTGTAAAATTTTATCTCTCGCGCTAAAACTTTTCATACCAGAATTCCACTATTTACTATTTAAATGTGGCATTAAAAATATACACAGCAGATTTCACTCATTCATTAATATTATAATTTACATTCCTGATCTATAACAAATATTATTTCATGGCATATATAAGTAATATTTGAATAAATATCGCGAAACACTGTGTAGATATACTTTGATTATGTCACACATCTGATGTTTCCACTTTTGGGGGGAGGGGGGGTCAAGAAAAAAGAGAACACTGTTCCACTTTTGCGGAGCGTGACAAAATGTACATCATCCCTTATGACATTCTAAGCAATGAGATTTTTACCGGGTTTTTTTACTCAATTTTCTTCATGAGGGTCAAAACTTTTTAAAGTCAATTATTGTCTTTCCAATGAATTTCTGCAGCCTCATGACTGGTTAGTATAAAAGAAGTTCACAGATAGCTCAGAGGGGAGTGTGTAGCTTTCTAAAAGGAAGTGAGATTGCCAACACTCTATGCAATTAAACTTTATGAAAGAACACGCCGCGCCCACGCCGCTGTGGCGCCAGTGCAGAAACACTTGCAAAACCTGTCCAGGTTCCAGGGGGTTGCGGCAGTTGGTGGCAAGTTTGGTCAGTCTGCAAGCACATCGTTGGTATGTTGGATTTCGTCGAACATTTCAGGTGGCATCCTCATAAAGTTCACAAAAGAGGTTTGATCCTCATTACGTAGTTCTGCCAGGAGATTGTGGTACAGCCCCCTTATCCTCTCTTCTCAGTATCCATTGACGAACCCACAATCATCTTCTTGGTCGTCTTCTTCCTCGTTGTCTTCGTTGCAAGACTAGTAACTGAGCTTGCATTAGATGCTGATGCTGCACCAGGAGTCTGACCACGTCAATAGCTTTGACAGGGCTCATTTTTGTTCACGTTATTCTTGTTTTATTCTTCATTGGACCACTGGCATTGATGGGGCCTCTTCGATGGCTACCTGCAGACTGACAAGAGAATTGAAGTGCAAGCGTCTTTTATATACCCCTCGCCTTACGCCAATCATAGTCTTTTATAAGCAATTCATTGGTCCTCAGTAGCTCAGTGGTTAGAGCGTACGACTTGAAAACAGGAGTTGTTTGCGTCGCAAGTTCGCGGCCTGGTCATGGCAGACACAGTGTCGCCAAGACCATTGCGTCGTGCGTCTGCCATTGAGTTGCTGATTTCCGGCACGCAGCCATCGCCACCATACAGTGTTACTACTAGACGGTGGCGACGCCAAGCGGAGGTTCAAGCCTCGTTAAAAGGCGTGCCCGTGTAGAGAGCCACACCTCTGCACATAAAAAAGAACTCACCTAGTTTGAAAACTATAGCTAGTGTGATCCCCCCCCACACACACACACACACCGAGGCTCAGTTGGCTACCTAGCCAGCCTCTGGAGGTCCATGTACCAACACCACGTGGCCTCACCGTCCGATACACCTTAGAAGGTACTTAGGACATAAACAAATGGAAAAATATTTTTTTTTTGTAATCAAATCTGATGTTTTTCATGCGCTGTTGTACTTTTAATGTACGCTAACTATACGCCAAAAGATTTATCTGCTGTCCATATGCTCCTGTATGTTTTTTATACGCCGCATATGAAAAACTGACCGTTTGTTCATCCGCGGCGTGTGTTCCGCGTATATATACCTATAGGTAACGTGCATAATCCAATAATCTATCGGTTCTTGTACGCCATTGGTATTTGTGCAGCTCAAATAAATACCTATGGCGTATAAACTTTTGAAAAATCAATAATCTTCCTAGAAATATTTTGGGAGCAGATGCATAGTAGACATAAAACTTATAATTAACTTACAATTATCTTGTGAATAGCGAACGGTGGCGTCAATGGCCGGACGATACCTTTTTGGGACATTTTATAAGCTATCCATCTGCTTTTCATAAGCAACTAGCACTAGTGGGACACGGCCTTATAGGGGCTTTCACTACGTCGAGTTACGTAACTCGTGCTACGTAACTCGTAGTGAAAGCCCCTATAAAATTGATTGCAAGTGGCTTTGTATAGTTTGTACTGTTTTACTGTGTTGTTTTTCCTTGAAAAACTCATTCTGTGTACTGTCTCATGTATGTTAAGCTATTGAGCTCAAACTAAAAGTGTGGATTTGGAATAAAGAACAATTTATAAGTGTTATGTGCTAAAGTCTCTGAAGCATATCAATTTGGTGACAATGTTTCATTATCAGAATATAGCATTGATTGTGATGATGTGGAGTATTAGTGTTCTAATAACAGTGTTAATAACACAAGGAAAATACGACAATCCAGAATTTGGTGGGGCCCCAGACACTGTGGAAAACAACCATGAGAAAAAAACTTGCCAGGGTGCATGGTCCATGCCATGGATGTGATGATGCACCACATGGTCGAGCTGCATGATTACAGTCTAGAGTACTCGAGAAAATCACATCGATGTTGGAAGAGCACAATCTGGAGATGAATCAGCTAAAGTATAAAGTTGTAGCACTTGAAAAAAAAGTTGCCGATTTTCAAGTCCAGATGAAGAGTATTGGAATAAGTAAACAGCCGTCATACAGCGATTGCAGTGAAGTGCCATATTTCATGGATGGCGTCCATGGTGTTTACTTGCCAGGGATCCGGTACCCAAACACGTGTTCTGTGATCACACCACTGCAGACGGAGGATGGCTGGTTTTTCAAAAGAAGAATGGACGGCTACGAAAACTTTAAGAGAAATTGGCATGACTATGCACATGGCTTTGGAAATCTCAATGCGGGAATTCTGGCTGGGTAATGACTTTGCTTTTTCAGCGCTGACCACACACAAGAGGTACAAGCTGAGGATTGACATGGAGGACTTTGAAGGTGAATGGCGGTATGCAGAGTATGAAAACTTCCAGGTGGACAATGCGCGCAACTATTATAGGATGAGGCTGGGAAATTACAGCGGCAATGCAGGAGATTCAATGTCTTATCACAACGGTAGCTACTTTTCAACCGCAGAGAGGGACTTTGATGCAATAGTTGATGAGAACTGTGCTGCCCGTTACTATGGAGGATGGTGGTACGACGCCTGTCATCAGGCCAACTTAAATGGAGCTTATCTAGGAGGCAGAATTCCAGAGTCTGTAGCAGATGGCATCGCGTGGACAAAATGGCATGGGTCCAGATACTCTCTGAAAACTACAGAAATGAAGATAAGGCCCATGGATTATAACCAGGTTTTTTCGTGGCCATGATGGATGCTATACAAACATTGTAATAAAATATGACACAAATGGTATGTGTAAGTTACTGATATATCATGTTATTATATTGTATCACCCAGCCATCACCAAAAGAATGTTTTGAAATATAAGAAATAATTTTTAAAAAATCACTTATAACTGCATACAAACTGTACATATTATTGTTATACTGAAATTTTACTGTTTTGAAGGAATAGTCCCAACTACAGTCTTGAAAGTGCTAAGTTCATTGGTTGATGATGGTTTGTTCACATTTCTTGAATTGAATGGTATATTAGAAAGATTTCCCTTCTCAGCATTGGATAGAGGAGACAAACCACCCCCAATTCTCATTACACAGGGTAGACCAAAACTTAAGTACTCTCAATCACAGATGTGGTGCTTTGTTAGAATCTTACCCTTCTTATTGGGTACATTAATCCCAGAGGAAAATGAGCACTGGGATTTATATCTGTCCCTCTTAGACATGATAGAATGCATAACATCTCCTTCATTGTCGAGGGGTGACATTGGGTATATGAGGGGACTGATTGAAGACTTCCATGATAAATTCAGAGATCTATACCCTGATGAGACAACCAAGCCGAAAGCCCACTATACTACACATTATCCTGCTCAAACATTGAAATTTGGCCCTCTTGTTCACTGTTGGACTATACGCCTAGAAAGTAAGCATGAGTTTTTTAAGGGCATATTTCATCGAACCAAAAATAGAAAAAACATTTGTAAAACACTTGCCGAGCGGCACCAAAGAAAGCAGGCATTACTATATGCTGCTCCCAATTATTTAGGTGTACACACTGAGGAAAGTACTTGCAGAACAAATGAATTTGTCGTATTTCTTCCAAGAAAAGTTCAACAGCTCATTGCCCCTTATAATAATGAAGCAGAAATCATTGTCACAGTACAACGAATTAAGATAGGGGGTCTGAGTTATAGTGTAGGCCTGTGTGTCATCATTGGATGTGAAAATGGGTCTTATATTTTTGGGAAAATAGACTTTATCTTCTCAATTCAAGGGGAATACTATTTGTGTTGCAAAAAACTCTTAAACAATGAATATGAAAGGCATCTTCATGCTTACTCAGTTGATGAAATTGATGAGTTTGTTATTACAACTGTATCAGATCTATTTGATATCCATCCACTTAGCATTTATAGTTTGAATATCCACAAGTATGTAATACTTAAATACCTTGTGCGGCTACCATTAGATGATTAAGTGATCAATTATTGTACATATTTAGAAAATAGAGGAAAAGTTAGAAGAGACTGAAGTATGTTTTCATACCATGTGACCTGTTCAGGTCAAAAGAAACTCTTGAATGTAAAGGAGAAGTGTGATATAATTGAGAATATTAGGATCAAGTTCCAAATATCTCAAGAAACAAGCCTTACTATACAAAGGTTTGATGAGGAATGGGAGGACTTTGTCGATGTTGACGAAATGGAAGATTTGCCAGATCGAGGCAAATTATCTGTCGTATGCCAAACTGTTACATCAGTTTTATCACAAATTGTCCCAACCGTGGTGCAGGAACAACCTGAACAAGAGGCCATACCACTCAAAGCATTAGAAAATACAGCCACAACCCAGTAAGTTGAACTCAATTTTCTTGATATTATATGTTTTCATATTTAAGAACACTTTTAGACCTTTCCTAGTGTGTGAGTGTTTAGAGTATAGCTATATTCTAAAATGTTAGATTTTATAATCAAGAGAAAGCCAAACATATGCATTGCTCTTCATCATTACTATTGTAGATTAGTATCCTTTTCAAATTCTATTGAGATTACAAATTAAAAAATTTATAATTATTTCAGTGCGAGCTCTTCTGGACCAACGCGCCAAACCACTCCAAAAGGGAAGAAAGTGCTGCCGTACGATTATGTTGTGCCTGACCATGGAATCCCCCAAAACATCAGAGAGGATCTTGCCAATAAACGGGGGTTAAATCAGCCAAAAAGGTCCATTTTACTGCAAGCCCTCTATGATGACATCACAACAACATATGAAAAACAGTAAGTCTCACAAATGTAAAACAGATAATGTCAATGTTCTCGCTTTTTAGAATTTTGAATAATTGAATAATTTAGAATTTTGAATATAATAGATGCTATATTTACCCACACTTTGCATGTGCCAAATTGAAAAAAAAAAAAGATTTTCACCGGTATTTCCATACAATATATTGTAATATGAACAATTTAATTTGACACTTGATTCAAATCAGATAAATCTTATATCATGTAAATATGATTTAAGACAGTTTGTTAACCATTTAATTATTCATTATCTTATTTTTTTTATCTGGTATATAATCTCATTTTTTGTTCCTTTTAGCTACCTGGATAATGCAGAATATGGCTTGCTTGCCAAGTCACTACTTCGCAGTTACCCCTACTTGACAGAGGGACTACAGCATGAAGATGCAATTGTAAGTTTTCTTCCATATACATAGATAAATTTTAGTAAGCATTGGTTGGCATTACACTTTATTTTGGAATTTTTCTTTCAACATGATGAGCAAACCATCTGTTAGCATTTAACGCAAACAGGAAGTCATAATCCATACCTTATTATTGAGCACTAAATTTGAATTTAAAACAGCCTTAACATCATTGCTTATTGTAGTCAAAAAGTATTCATGAAGTAAATTAATCATATAGATTTTTTTTCTTTTTTAGTTCATGTGGCACAGAAGAATTTTAGATAAGTTTAGAAACACTCGTAGAAGGGCAGATAGGCAGCATCCAGTTGTTGCACCTTCCATGAAGAGGAAAGCAGATGACAATCCATGTGGGCCAAGCTCAAAAAAGCAAAAAAACTCTTGGGGCCTTCCAAATTTTTTGCCAGATCGAGCTGCAGAAGATGATAATGCAAGCATTGAGAACTTTGTTAAGTTCCTGCAGGTAAGAAACTGTTCAACATTATTTACCTTCCTTGAAAGTAGGTGCTGTAAACTTCTACAAGTCTCTGCGGACATTATTTAATTTATATTAATGATTTACGAAGATAAGCCAATGTTAAGCATTTCTAAGATAGAAAATTAACATGTCCCACTGAAATCTAAATTGAATTTAAAAGATGAGAGAGTATTTTGGTATATAATTTTCACATGTTGCTTAGTTTATTAATGATCATTTACAATTTTTAGACACAGAGCACACTTAAGGAAGAAAAGCAGGACAAAGAGAGAATTAAAGTCCGCATGGATCGAACCTTCGCTGATAGAAGAAAACAGATAATAGAAGAGGGACTTGCTCTTTCATCTCTGAAAAAGACCTACCCATTACTTTTCAATGAAAGAGAAGTAAGTCTCACTCTCTCAATATGTCTCAAGTGTCAGACTGATCCAAATTGTCTCCTAAATATTCAAAAGGGCTAATGTACAACAATTACAGGTAGTCAGGATGAGACATTATGTCTTCATTGTGTTTTCAATTGCACATGGTTATCAAACAAAATTAAAGTGTCAATCCTATTTATTATTCTACAAGCTTCATGTAAAGTTTATTATATATATCTCAATCTTCAAAATTATTAAAGTTTTGATAGCAAGCCTTTGAGCCAAAAGGAATATCTCATGTAGTTATTAAAATGATGTGTTTTACTTCAATAAGTTTTAGCAGACATTAGTGTAAATTGTCATATATTTGATAATTTTGCATTTATTCCATAGTGATATATGTTTTTTGTTGTTGTTGGTTAAACTTTTCAATGACATTTCAGATGGCGAGGGAATTTGTCAGATTGTCATCAATCTGCCTGAAAACATTTGATGAAGGGGTGAGAAGATATGCTGACCGGATAAACGCATTAGCTGCTTCCAAGCTCAAACTGAAGCGTTCTTCTGTGACGCTAATGGCAAAAGAGTTCATCCCAAGGGTGAATACAGAAAATGAAAGAAAGGGTAAGTATCTGCTTATAATATATTTACAATTATCATAAAGCTACAAAGTTTATGTGATTTTTTATTTAAGTGACCTGTCAATGGGAGGCATTTTAAAAGATATAATATTTATGTTTTAAGTCTACATTATACTTATTTAGCACATATACGTTATACAAATGTAATTAGATGTTTTAGATCTTCACTGATTATGAACACATTTAGTTGTACTGTTTTTCATGAAATGAATCTTTTGCTTTTTTCAGCTGCTGAAGATGTGTTGGCTATTGTGTCAGTGCCCGATCTCCTGAAAGAAGATGTGTCCAAATTCATCCTTACTGAAGAGGATGATGAGCAGATGACCCCATATATTGTGACTGGCCAGGATAATTTGGACTCGAACTATTTCTACATAATGGCTGACAATATAAAAATCTGTCATACACAAACCTTGACAAAGGCCATTAAACTGCTCCTTTGTACATTTTTTGTCTTTAATATAGCGTATCCAAATGCCATAAAAGGAACACTAACTTTTTATCAGAAGGTATTTTTAAACCTTCCAGATTGTGCTAGTAAGATCCAAAAAGTAGTGAAACTTTTAGCCGCTATTAGTAAATAGAATTGCACAAGTGTATATCAGGAAATAAAGTATTTTATATGTGAACTTTCTAGTAATGTTTTTCATTTCACATTTCAGAGTAAAAACTTTGAAAGGGGGAGCCCAGCACCACACGTCTGGATTATGTGCACAATGAGGTAAACTTACACGTTGCGTGGCTTATTTGGATTCTTTTATCAGCTGCACACTTACCTGTTGGGATAGTTGACATGAGTATGATGATAGAGTCCATATGTTTCTATTATCATGTTCAACATAACTATGCAACCAAAGTGAACATTTTGATAAAAGAGTGCAAATTATGTCTTCTAGGAGTAGTCAAGTGACTCTGTAGAGTTTATGTGACTCTGCCAATAGAGTCTGGGTGACTCTCCTATGAGGGTTCAACTGACCTTGCCAGGAGAGTCTGAATGACCCTTCTATGAGAGTCTAGCGAACTCACCTAACAGAGTCCAATTGACTCTGCTGTGTGAGTCATAAATGACTCTCATGGAAGGATATCTTGACTCTTCTAGCAGAGTCCAGTGAACTCACCTAACAGAGTCCAGTTGACTCTGTCACTCTGGTTTTGCTGTCAGTCCAAAAAATAATCAGGAGGCTCCTCCGAGGTCACGTGACTTTGGACAGAGGCACATAAGAATTGGTACTATATTTTGGGGGCGATATTTCTACGCGACCAAGCGGGACGATACAATGAGCTTTGCTGGTCTGACAAAAGACATGACCGACCATGCAGCTAGTGCACTGAATTTCACATACACATACGTCATACCATCCGATGGGGAGTTTGGTGTACAAAAAGCAGATGGTTCTTGGACGGGTGTAATTGGACTGCTAGAGAGGAGAGAGGTCACGATGATGATAGCACCACTTATAATTACCTATTACAGGCGGCTTGCTGTAGACTATGCTTACAGCGGTTTCCATTTTGAAGGGGTTGTGATTCTGTACTGTCCTCCACAAAATGCCAACCTTGCGCTGCTGTTGGAGCCTTTCCACTTGGTCGTCTGGTGTTTCACCATTTCCACGATTGTGCTGACCTCTGTTGTCGTCTTCTGCTTCAATAAGTTTTCAAGTAATCATTCAGAGTCCGCGTTTTCCCGGTTAGATTTCTGTTTGTTTTACATGTTGGGGGCTCTTCTTCACGAAGGTCAACAGGAAGGTTCCAGGTATAATTCTATCCGACTGGTCCTCGCCTCATATTGGATTTTTGTAGTGATAATTGGTTCCATGTACACGGCGAAATTGACATCAACACTGTCTGTGAAGAAGTACACGGTGCCGTTCACAAATATTGCAGAGCTCGTTGAACAGGATGCATACAAGTTTGGACTCATAGGAGGTTCGTCTTGGGAGACTGAAATCAAGACATCCACGAATCCTGTCCTCAAGAAGTTCTTGTCTCGACTGCTGGAGTTTGAAGCTCAAGGTTATAAGGTATTTTACATTAACTTTATTAATCGCCTCTCCAATGCAAGGCTTTCTTAATCAAATTAATCAAAGAGTACATATTACTGTGTGCATGGTTATTTATTGTCGTTATTTCATCTAATATATGACCCATTTTTAATGCTCCTTGTGTAAACCGAATGTTTGAGTTCACAAGTTTTGAAATTATTCAGATC
>CM032660.1:59025066-59035111 GCA_019095985.1 Streblospio benedicti | reverse complement strand
TTTAGTGGTCATCTGTCTAAACTGTTTGACTTCATTACTTCATATGTAAAATCTTATTATGTATTTCACAGGAGTTCTCTTCTCCAATGTCTGTGATATTGGTAAAGTCGACAGATAATATGGTGACTTGAGAACAAAGTTCATTCATTAATTTCTCACCAGCCTGCTGCTTTTCTTTTCTTTCAGTAAGTGTGGGAGGTTCTTTATGACCACAAAGGTCTCCGTCACCTATGTGTAAACCCATTTTTTCCCCATCTAGTGATATTTGACATATTTGCAATCTGAGCTTGGATGAGAATTTGCAAAAGATGATATCGTCTTTTGAAGAATTCCTGGTGACTGCAAATGACCAAAAGTCCATAGTTGTCACATATCAAACTGCTCCAAGGCTTTCAGCTGACAAAAAATGCCAATGTCTAATAATAAATGCAGTGCAATGTTTTGTGGACTTAAAGTTCCGGATGATATATGGTGTAACACTCATATGACGTCTTGACATCTTCCAGTCTCTTCTATGATTTGTAAAGCTTGTCTGGAAACTGTTAAATCATAATTTAAAAAATAAATTAAACTGTCGCAGCTTTATTTTCAGATTTTTCTTCCTGCACCTCTTTGCTCATTAGGTACTTCCTGCTCAGATACTTCATCCGGTGCGGATTTCTTAAATTTTATCAGAGGATTCTCCAAATCTATGTTTTAAGCGAGGGGCACATTCCACCGCAAAGTGGGTCTACAGCCAGTCTACGACCAAAAACGCATAGCAATCGTAACGATCCGTGAGTGTACAGTGCGGCAAACGTACGTTTTTTCAAGGCAGTACGGTGGCCGCAATAGAAGTTTGGCTTGCCAAACTTCTTCTACGACCACCCTGCGTCATGACCCAACCGTAAGGAGGCAGTGCGGAGACCTTGCGTGAAACGCAGAGGATTCACCCGCACGTTGTCGGCACAGACACAGTACTGGGGCCGTGCGTTCCCTGTACCATGAACGTGCGGATCCCGTACTTTTTTGAATCACATGGCGTAGAGTCATGTACGCGAGTACATCGCACGTTCTATGCACGTTAATCTCACGGCCACATCAAAAAACCACTGGGCCCTGTCCCGACCCGCACGTTTGTCACGTAAAACGCACGCCGGGCCCTTTGCGGGACCACTGAACGTGGAATGTGTATTTAAGCGTGGACGTTGCCCAGGGGTGGGTAGGGGTTCTACCTGAAACAGTAGCACGTTTTGTGCCTCTGCGGGCAAACATATGGTAAAAATACCAGCTATGTCCGTGGACCCATTTCTATACCACGCCACTTATATATTAATTAACATAATAACCATTGATTCATATCACACTTTTGATGAAACAATTTGATTAAAGTAGTACGGCGAGGTCAACCGCCGATAATTTCCACCAGGTGGAAATATTAACTGGCTTAAAAGGGTCGGTAATACAATGTGACGTTCACATCACAGCTGCATCACACCCAAAATGTTTGAAAGATCAAGCGGACGTGGTTGTCAAAAGGTAAATAAGGGGTCAATGTAGACTGATGTGCTTTTTGAACCCATTTTGTGGCCATCGGCGTCTAATGCACTGGCGCAGCAAGACTAACCACGCGGCGTCATCTCGGGGATGTTGTTCTACCGATCATCATCTTAAGCGTGGACGTTGCCCATCAGGTTAAAAGGGTGGTCTCTACTTGAAAGAAATTCACGGTTGTGCCTCTAGATTTTGTGTATGGTAACCATTTATATACCAGCATGCCCAGGAAGAAGGCGGACCCATTTCTATAAGAAGAGGTCGTAAAAATCCTCAAACAAAGTCATGGCTAAGGCCCTACACCATGATATGATAAATCAAAATGTCATTATGATTGTTGATACAAAGTCATTACGCTCATAATCACAAAAATTATATCTTCAAATATCATAACAACTAGGCAAAATACTATGCCCCTAGTAATCACTAAGGTACCCATCTCGATAATACATTGTATTGTGTGTAATTTACTGTCAAACCATTGTTAGAAACATAACTATGGTTAAAAATTCAAAGCCATAAAACTAAGCGTCCGCCATCTTTGATGATCCCAATACTGTAAAACTAGAAATGTTTGCACACAATCTAATTTACGAATTTTGTGGGTAGGTGCAAAAAACGCAAACTTAAATAGTCAGCAAACCTGTAAAGTTGGTCCTGAATGGACCAAAATCACAAAATTATATAGTCAAAAAATAATGTATAGATGAAAATCGCAAAATTTAATACCCACAAAATATTCTTGTTTTACAGTAGCCTATTACGATCATAGTGTCGGCACATTGATAGAGTCGGCCTCCACAGTTCGTGGGCTTAGATTGTTCGACATGAAATATACAGTGCGAAATAGTACGTCACTAGAGTGCGTCTTTTACATTACTCTGGCAGGTCTTTTGTAGCATAATGATATTGATACACTTTATTAATTGCATGTCTCTTCCCATTCATTATTGCACTGAGCATGGAAATCATTTATCAAATATTTAGATTTATCGTCTGTATTAACGTTATTCTATATGTCATCTTCACCGATTCGGGGTTCTATCTACAACACTTGATCGATAATGCCTTGCTGTGGTAAGATGGATTTATCTGATATTATGATTTCAAACAGAACACAAAGTTTCAAATGGCAAGTTCTGTTATTCCTCTTGATTTATCTTCTCTTTTGCCTAAATTTGATTCACTTGCTAAGGCAATTATAATGTCTATTTTTTACCATGCTTGATCTTTCATGAGGGTGTGTAGATAAGCAGTCTCTGAATCAACATCCCAGTTGAAATAAAGAGGATCGAGCTGATCATCCGGGATTGGTATCCAGTTCTGCACTCCTAGATTAGCAGAAATCTCATTACGCACACTCTCCTCTACTCCTATGCCTACATCGGTAAATGTGCCATCCTCAGTCTCTAGATCTATCTCGTCGAAGATACAACTTTCAGCTATCTGGAAAGTTTGAAGTTCACTGCCTCTCAATCTAGAGATGGCTACCACATTAACTTTGTCTATGGCGTACCCAATAAGTGTGAAATGCTTCAAATGTTGACATTTCCGGGCTAACATGACAAAAGGATCATCATCACCGTCATCGTAGAATATGGGACCCCAAGGATCGGGCATGGCGTCAACAATATGCACTGTTTGGAATTTGCTGTTCATGTGCTGGGCAATGAAGTGTATTGCCTCTGTATTAAAATAACCACCGAAAAATATTCTCAAATGCGCGAGTGGCATTGCCGGATTTAATAGGTCCAGAATTCTTGTAGCTCCATCTATTGAATGAATCAAATTCAATGTTACTTCTAGAGATGGATTATGACGTGCAAGCCTGTGCCAAACTTTGTTTGGAATTTTCTGTTGCCGTAGATTGATCCCGTGAACATGAATAACTAACCTTTTTAACTGCACTTCCCTCTGTGATGATACAAAACTTTCTAAAAGATTAGGTGACAGATAATCATAGTCCATTCCTAATACTTCCAGTTTTGAAAAACAAAACAACATATGTGAGGGTAGATTAACTAACCCATAATGATTTGGATCTTTGATACTTTGCAGATGTAGAGCTGTGATTGTTCTTCTATGATGTTTGGCAATTATTGGAAGCAATGAATCTGCATGGTGTGTAAATTCTCCAATACATCCCAAAGAAAGATGTTCTAAACGGTCAGCATTTTGCAGAATACTTGATAGTGCCTCTAACAGCAAATTTTGAAGAATCGCAGGTCGGGGGTCGGGCCATTCTTCTAGCCAACGACTTGTAGGAACCAATGCAATTTTCTGTAAATTTGTATTCCTACTGAATTTGTCCAAAATATTATAAAACTCTCTAATATACCTTTCTTTCTGAGGATCAAATTCCACAATTGCTTCTGTGACGAAACTACCAAAACATCTTGTCAAAAATTTTGTCTGTCTGCGAACGCCCTTCCAAAGCTTAAAATGTATGCATCTCCATAGAAGAGGGTGGAACAGGTGACTTCTCCATTGCTTGCAAGTTGTGGCTGCGTTAAGACGATCAGTTAAGGGCAGGTAACAGTATATTTGAACTGCTATTAAACTGGGTAAAAATTCCCAGTGCATGTCTGCCATTTTCTAAACATCTGCTTTACTCACTCTACTGGAGTACAGTACTTTAGTACTTTAATACTGCCATCGCCATGTCTGACCTTACATGGAACTTAAATACGTCACAAAAATCAATACATACATGCATCATCATCATCTTCTTCACACTTCAAATATTGATCCTGCTTTCTAGATGAAACCATTGCCAACGGTTGCCCGCTATTGTGCAAGGTGTGAGAGTTAGTATTGACAATATCATTTCTCCATGCGTCCCTGTTTTCAGCTAACTTGCACTTAGCACTTAGCACTAACTTGCACTTAGCTGTTTGAAGACTGGTTTCAGATCTTGCTGAACTACTACTCCAACTCCTTGGTAGCTCTTGTCTTTTTCTCCACACAGATATAAAAGGTATTTCTTTCCATTTTTTGAATATTACTTGGAAGTGATGACTCCTGCACGGGGTTTCTGTTATTCCCAGAACTTGAAGATCATTTGTAAACAGTCATTTATCACTTTTTCTATTTTGTAGCCTCTCAATTTACATCCACGTACATTTAAAGTTCCAATGTTTATCCATTCTATTTGACATGTTTTTTTGTCAATACTAGTTCTCACATCTTTTTAAAACACTATGGGCTCAAAAAACACTATGTCTGCATAGGCATAGCGTCCGTAGGGACTTCAAACTTAAATCAATGCATGTAAGACATAACATTTTGTGTTGTAAGATATTCATCCCTGACCATGATGGCTGATAGGTAATAATATGTATACAAAGCAGTTGCTTGTGGACATGTATGTCTTGCTTATGTGCAGAAAAGTTAAGGATTCTTATGAGATACTATGATGATGAATATGATAAATGAATACCTTCAGGTCATAGTAGACTCAGGATAACTTTCAGCGGGAATAAATAATGACAGCCTATTCTGTCTCCTTTTTAGTCAATATGAAAGTGTTACCTGATCCATTGGAGTTTAGTAGGTGCAGCGACCACGTTTATGCTGTGTGACGTTATCTGAACGGTGTGCGTCATCTTCGCACGCAAAACTGTTTTGCTGAATTTCGAGCTGACTTTTTGGTGCGATGTTGAGTTCATAGCCTATAGACCTTTTGTGTGTATAGTCTAACCAACCCTGAAGGGGCTTGGATATTAGATAGTTCTGACTATCATACACCTCCCATTGCCTGTGAACTAGTAAGCTTATAAAACAACTTGTCCGTTACAAAAAGTGGATCACTTGTTTTGATTTGTGCGTGTTTTTATTGTGTTTTTGTTTGTGTTTTTTGTGTTTTTTTTTACTATTTTATATTTGTTTGTTTATATTACTTGGACAATATGAAGCTCCGTGATGGAATACCAACCTAATGCTGTTTCAGTGACCCGAGCAACAATCTGCTGTATGCTTATCCGGAGTCTATTGGCGCTCTCAAACTGAGGTCCATGTAAGTCCAAGTAACATTCTTTAGTCCATGCTATGTGCACATCTATTTTGCAAGCTTTAAAGGTTGGTATTATTTTGCTTCAAAACCTATTTGACAATAAGTGCACAGCATGCGACTTCAAACTAAAACATAAGACTATAACATTTTGCATACCTGAATTTGAAGATTATCTAAACACTTGCATGTGGACATGTAGTCTATACTTATTCTGAGATACAGTGTATTTTATAATACTGTCCAATCTACCTTCAGGAGTAGACTCACATATATGTGCCTAAATATGCAGGCCCCATTCTGAGCCTTTTGTAAGTGATGGGGTTGGAGTTTAGTTTTAGATGCTGCTGGGGACGAAACACATCTCTTCGCACCAAACTGTAACTTTCGAGCTGACTTGGTGGTGCGATGTAAAGCGCTTGTTGGTCTTGGAGATTTATGAATACTTGGGGGTCGGATCGGCTTTCTCGCTGAAGTGGGCGAGAGAGTTAGATAGTTCTGAATTACACAAGACCCATCTCTTTTTTTCTCCAAATCTATGTACATTTAACAGGGCTTGGATAACTGAACTAATTGCCTTGCTTTGTTTACTGTGTTATGCATTATGATTCCACCAAAGATTAAGATAAAGTATTGGTGATGAGTTGACAACCAACCAAACTAGTGACTTAAATGTTAATTCCGTAACCTTCATTGACGGTGTCCAATGTCTATACACTTTATCATAATTGTTTTCCATTGGAGCGCCTTCATGGATTTTTCCATAGAAGGTTGCATTGATTACATGAGGTATACCCCCCCCCCCCCCAGACACACACACACACCCCACCACCCCGCCACCACCCCTGTGCTGCTGTACACTCTGCCCACTTAGCGTCGTCCTTTGATCCGCCTGTTGCACGTCTTTAGCCTCGTTTCCGCCTGCTGACATGAAAGCGAGGCTGGATGCAGCACGTGATCTGTCTCGTCTGCCGCGTGGAAACACGGGAACCGCCGAATGACAACATTCATCAAGAGACCAACTCCATGGGCAGATCCAGGTTTTTGGAAAGCGGGGGGGGGGTCACTTAAGGAAGGGAGGGGCGGACTTTGGGATTTCATAAAAAAAACCTATGAAAATGAAATATTTTGGTGGGGAAAGGGGGGGGCGTGCCCCCTCGTCCTCCTGGATCTGCCTATGTAACTCTATAGTGAATAAGGTCAAATCTTGGTCGCCGTGATGAATAACTAGAATAGTGCCAAACTCCATAAAAATACCACCTCTATATTGAGAACTCTTGGGGCCTGTCGGTTAGCGAGTGGTCTTAATAGGGAGGTTCCACTGTAGTCTGTTTCAGAAGTATGTTTAAGTAAATGTAAAATTATGTCCAAATTATGTGAGTTGATGTGCATTTATGCTATGGTCATACATTCCCAAAACGTGAGGCGATGTGTAGTTAAAGCCCCAGTCAGACAGACACGAATGTTCATCTCAGAGTTTTTACAATAGGACAGGAGAATACGTCCTAACTGCTGATGAACAGATGGTCGAAAAAGATATTTTAAATTTTAATTCCTAGAATATATCATAATAGGTAAGTACTTACTTCATTAGTACTAATACATTTTTAAAAATCAAATTCAAATTATCTGTTTTGACCATCATTTCACCAGCAGTTATGACGTAGAAACATCACAGAGGACCTGCTACCGGTCAAGTAGTGAATTTAGCTGAGATGAGAAATAGAGAGAGATTAATGTGATCCTGTGACCATTTTCTGTAGTCTGAAACCTCTCTACAGAGACCACCTCTCTATTGAGGCCACTTGAAGCAACCGACGGACAATCGGTGCTTATAACCGTGTGGCTCACGAAAAACTGTCTGTTTCCAGAGGTGATCCTAATACAAAGGTTTACTGTATGTGCACTTGCTCGAGTAAAAACATTTTTTGTTTCAAGCCTTTCTATGCATATTTTAAGTAGAAAGAATACTAACTTGTATAGCTCAATATAGACCACCTCTCTATACTATTGAGATCACTTGCAGTACCATAGCTGCATATGAGGGAAGGGAGGCACCTGGCTCCAATTTTTAATTTTATCTTTTGAGATATTTTAGGTAAAAATTAAATTCACTATGACAGATGATCTTCTTTTTCTTGGGGGAGCAAGCCCCCAGACCACTAGAAAAGCTTGACTTATGGCATTTCTCTCTAATCTTTTGCAATTATGACTTGATGCCAGTACAGTCCCCCGCGTGTCCCAATAGAGAGGTTGCACTGTCCCAGCCTTTGTGTACACAGCTCTGAGGCGACACAGCACTGCATTGATTGTTGATCGACGCTGCCGGCTCACTCCCGCCGCATACCACGCATATCTCGGGGGTGTCGAGAACTCCCACATCCATAAATTGCTTTAGTCTTATTCCCCACATCACTAGATGTGTTGGCCTTTCCCCCATGTTTTTATACCAGAAGAAGCTCTGATTGAGCGAAAATTTGTAAAATAAATAAATATTTCGTATCTTTGTAACTCTATTTTAACTTTTATTGTATTTCCCCATATCCCACAAACTTTCAGGCTATTTCCCCACATTCCACTTCATTGAAATCCCACGTGCCTCTTTTTTCGGCCTGTTTCCCCACACCCCACTTCCTTATAAACCCGCCCCTGTCTGTGGCGTAGTGAAAACTCATCCTTAATAGTGGCACTACTCATTTAATAGGTACAGGTCATTGGGTTAAAACAGTGAGTGAGTGATCGTGTGAGTGATGAGAATTGAGAGCTGAATGTGCTGCCGATGCGAGTATGTGAAAAATGAGCAATTGGGCAACCAATAACTGTGCCAATGACCTGGTGTAATATGTAAAGTCTTGAATATAAGACTTGAATCATGACTATAAACCGCCACATTCACACAACCAGACTTTAACCAAGTTTGTGCACCACCCGTAACAAAGTATGTTTACTGCATTTGTAACTATATCAATAGCTAAATGTAAATGCAAGTGTGCTTTTTTATAGTGGCAATGGACAGCTTTTGCCGTGTTCTAGCGAATTGACATCTACACCAGGTCATTGGCATCCTTGTCACACTATATCATTCTTAACTTCCCGAGGAGCAAAACATTAGCCTTCACTCGCATGACCTGTACCTATTTAACGTGTATGTACCACGGAGCAGTGTGCAACCTGTTAGAGGTAAGTTTTCTCTACAACCACTACCATACCCGGCCGGAAATCAAACCCACGACCGTCTGGTCACAATTCCAACTCCCTATCCATTCGGCCACGGAAGCCCACTACTGTCAAATCTTAAATCTTATCATGACTATAAACCACCTCAGTGAAATAACAAGACTTGAATCATGCCTGTAACACACCACCAGCACCACTACATTTGCATTTCCATATATGATCTACTACAAGTGCCCCCTGGCCCGGCATCCGCCCTGGGCCTGGGGGTCCCCGCCGGTGCTAACGGGCCACCACGGGGCAGGATCGATGCTCCGTGTGACAGGTACAAGGAGGTGTGAATACGGAGGAGGCCTCTATTGATCTGCTGATAGACGTGTGTACGTCAGTGTATAATCGACGTGTACACCAGTGTATAAGAGATGTGTACACCAGTGTATAATAGAAGTGTACAGAGTATAAGCGATGTGTACGCCAGTGTCAGTGTCTACAACAGTAACATACATGTGGCAGATCCAGGTTGCGAAGGGGGTGCGCCCCCTTCTTTTCCCACCAAAATACTTCATTTTCATAGTTTTTTTACACGTCCGCCATTGATTGCGCCTACGAAACCCATGAAATCTCTTAAGTGCGCCCCCCCCCCCCCCCTTTTCTAAAAAATATGCATCTGCTATTGCGGTAATATCAACGCATCCCTAAAGTTACAGTAACATCATTAGTACCATAGGCAGATCCAGGCTTTTACCATCCAAATACCTTATTGTCATGGCATCTTTAGCATGTTCACTATCAACTGCGCGTACACAACCCAAGAAATACCGTAAGTGCACCCCCCCCCCCCCACCCCATATCCTCTTTTCAAAATCCTGGATCTGTCTGTGAACACTTCCTCAAAGTTACAGTTTCACAGCTGCAAATTGCCCCAGTCTAGTGTGTCATTTGTCAAGGCCCAAATCCATAAAGTTACTGGTGCCTGCAGCCAATCAGAGCAGCTCATTTGCATATTTGTGGGTGATTTTATTTCATCCCTTACGCATATCGTGCCAGTACACCAGTGTATAGCCTACTCAAGCAATATCTACACTCCCCAAAAGTCGCAGTCGCACCACCCAACCAAAGGTTAGGTGGTCACTTACAATGGTTCAAGTCGATCTCTTTATTTGCTGACATTTGTGATTTAAGTTTGTTCATTTTGCATTATATTCTTAAGATGACCGCAAGGTCGGAAATATTTAATTAAAATGTGAATTTAAGATGTTGGTTCTATCATTTGTTTATTAATTTAATATTTTATTAATTTATAAATTAATTTATAATTTAGTATTTTGG
>CM032660.1:59011368-59024966 GCA_019095985.1 Streblospio benedicti | reverse complement strand
CATAATGTATTACCGTATAATTTATATGAACATACATTCAATATACGAGACACTCCATGTACACAACTACAGAACGATGCCATGCACATGTTAACCATACATAAACTATTACTATCATACATTATTGAAACATTTATCAAGTCTTTTACGTGTATTGCAATTGTTTGTGTTTTAAAATTTGAGTGGACTTGAACGTTGTGTACAGCGTGCACCATGGTCGGCAGGAATCTCTTTCACATACGCACACATACCACACATCGCTGTGCTAAAGCACAGACGTAAGTGGTCTAAGAAGAGAACACTCTCCATTCAGAGCTCTGTGAGCAGGTGGGCACACCAATCTCAAGAATCTCTGGGTATGAGATTGAGTAGAGAAGTGACACAGAAATCCACCTTTAGTAATATACAAGACGTTGACTGATGACTGACTAATATTCTATAATGATAGATTGAAGGTAATAAGTAACATGCCATTGTCACACTCAATTCTACTCTCTCTCTCTCTCTCTCTCTCTCTCTCTGTTATGGCAAGCAACCTCCAGAATGATACCAGCATCCCATGTAGCTTGAAATAATGGTATTATTCTGGTCTCACAACCTTGGGGTCGTGAGTTTGAGTACCGTCAAGGGCCTCTTGATATAGTCAAAATGGAAGCTATGTCAGTAAAGTGGTAGGATCTTGCTTGCCATAACTGAGAGTAGAATTGAATTCACAAGCAAACTTGGGAAAAATAGATATACAATTGTTCATTGTCACACAAGATTTGTTGTCATACACTTTTGTACTGGCTACAATTCCAAAACATAGTATTGAAGTGAGGCGTCTATCTTGCTTTATGGGGGCTGTTAGTAAATGTGCAATCTTCCTGTGTTTTAGTGTATTAGTAGTGGGGAATCCAAATATTCAGAGGTCACTTTTTATATAAACTTTGGTAACTGGTCTATATGTGATTTGAACAGCTTATAGATGCTCAAATGTGCTGGGACTAATTTTGATCTCCAATGAGTACCTTTCTAGTTTAATGTCGGTTTTGAGTAACGTTTGATTCAATGTAATATTTATTTATTATTTTAATTGTAAACTAGCCGTAACACCAAATTGGGTGAGAGGTTAGTATAAACAATACATATGTTTATGGGCCTTGTCTGGGAAAATGGCGTGTCATATGTTGTGATATTGTTTTCTACAGAAGAATTCTTTGAAATCGTGGCTAGTTTAGGCTTCTGCAGGTGGCAACATATTCTCAGTAACAGAGCCAGGGACATTTGGGTGCTGCTTTATTGAGCAGTTCATAGAATTGTTTGTGTCCAACTAGTTCAAAATCTGGTGCAATATGGCGACACATTTAGACGTTCAAGTTGTAGGACTTTTTGCCTGATCACTCTGGTCATTTAGCCAAAAGTCAACCCTTTAATGTTTGAGCAGTCTATCTTACAGTGTGAAAGAAGTGGCTCGGTCACGGTGCATGTTCAAGAGTCCGATACAAGTAGTATCATGCACGTGCCACAACTGCTTAGAAGGAAAGATTCGAGGATCAAGGTTGGTGATAGAGAATGCGCCAGAAATAATGACATACCGGTACTGGAACCCATTATTCAAAATCATGATCAACTATATAGTTATCTGTTGGAACTATATTTGTCTTTGGCAAGACTTAATTGTTTCTCGCTCTTATCTCGAGAACTTTGTCGGGCCTAATCTCAATAAGTACATTTTAACTCTATAGTATATTCTGGACCATTATTTAGTTCATTTCTTAGTGTTAAAAGGGAGTGGTCATTAAATACAGAGGGTGTGTGTGTGGCGTGAAGAGAAATAGTTTTCTTGACAATTTTTTTCATGCCTCCCTATCGCATTGTCAGTATTTTTCATGGCACCCCCCCGGCACAGGAGCAATTTATAGAGCTGTGCTGCTGTTTTACTAGTGCAATCAAATCTGAAGCGAGTAGCTTCAAAACCTCTACGGTTTTGGTTTGATTGCACACTAGTAAAACGTCTACATATCTCTATAAATTGCTCCTGTGGCACATTGTATGTTTTTTCCATAACGCCACCCCCCGTGGAAGTGAGCTCCGAAGGCGAGGTTGCAAGTGGTGTAGACAGTAGATATAGCTAGGGGGTCTGAAGACATGCTCCCCCAGAACCCTTTTTTAAAATGGATGTCTCTAGATGCTCTCTGGTGCATTCTTTTTCTGAGAAAAGTTTTTTTTTTTTTTTTTTTTATGAAATGGAGGAATTTAGATCATGTTTTTCTTCTTTTTATGATTTTACATGTTAACTTTAATACATATTGATTATTCATTGTTTTCCCTGCATGTCACGGTCTTAGCCTGAGTACCCCTTCATCCCTCAAACTGGCCGAAACCGGCCACGGGCTATCTCCCTCACATCAGCCTAAACCGACCAGGTTATTTTACGTGTTTGGTTAATTTTCTTGAGCCCCCCCCGAGCACCATAACTTTTTTACGCCCCCCCACCCAATTTCTCTTCACGCCCCCCCCCTCCTCTGTATTTTGTGACCACTCCCTTAATACCACTCTACAAGTCACATCGTTTGAGCTAGCATGGTCAAATTTGGTGTGTCAGTTGAAAATAGTCACTTCTTTGTAGCCTATTTCACATGAACCAAAACAGTTCATATTTGGGTCCATACAGGGCAATTATTTGGTGGATTTCTTACTGTTACCCATGTACAAGTCATATCTTTTGATCTAGAATCCTCAAATTTGGTCTGTTAGTTGAAAATTGTGCCCTTTTGGGGCATATTCCACATGGACCCAAATGGTCCATATTCGGGTCCATTGCGGACCATTATTTGGTCGACTGTTACCCCACACATCATTTGAGATAAGATGTTCATGTTTGGTTTGAAGGTTAAGTGGTAACTTTTCTGCACCTAATTCATATGGACACAGGGGCCCCTTTTTATTTGGGGTCATTGTGATTATCTACTATGGCTAGATGGTCCCTGATTCGTTACCGATTTACAAAGCACACCATTAGAGCTAGAGTTCTATATATCGGTATGTATGTTAATGGTGAATAATTGGAAGTATCATTTCGACCACAAAGGCCCCTTTTTGTTGTGGTTGCTTTTTATCTTACTGTAAACACTGGTTTTTCACCCCGGGTGACGCTTTTTATGTTATTAACATGATTTTTTATCAGGTGAGTTCCGATAAAATGTTAAAATCATGCTATCTTATCAGATACGTTCGTCACTTTTTATGAAAATAAGTTTAATGCAATTTAATGTATATCTAAGCACACTTTATTAATGTTATACAACGAACCCAATTTTGTATACCTGGTACATTATTCTCCCCCCCCCCCCTTTTTAATAATTCAAGTTTCAAGTTTCAAGTTTCAAGTTTTGACAGCCAGCCAGCCATCTAACAAGATGATTTTAGGCTGTGTGCGGTAAAAGAGAAGAGGTAGAGAGAAAAATAGTAAAAAGAAAGTGAAAGAAGGCTGAGATAGGATTTTTTAATTTAAAAAACCAAGGGTGCATTTTGTGCAGGATAAAAACAGTTTAGGTTGATTAATAAGGAAGAGTATGTGTTAGTGTGACAATATTGTTTCTGAATATTGCCATAGACTTTGATTGGAGAATCTCTCTTGGTAAATGATTCCAATCACAAACAGTACGAGGGAAGTAGGAAAAACGATAATAGTTAGTTCTAGCAATGATATTTTGGAGGTGAAGGTTATTTCTTTGTAGATTTAGGTAGCAGATAAAAGGGGACAGCAACTAGACCATTAACAATTTTGTACGCCATACTGAGCCTACTGTCTACTCTACGTTGACTTAGAGGACGCCACCTCAATTCATGAAGCATGTCAGTTACTGAAGAGGTATTGTGGTACCGACTGGTCGCCCACCTGGCTGCTCTGCGCTGAACCATTTCTAGACTGCTAGCTTGTTGTTTCACATACGGGTCACATACAGACGAGCAATATTTCATAGTTGGTCTTACTATGGTCTTATAGGCTTTCGCTCTCATGTCTACATCCTTAACCTTGATGTTACGTCTAAAAAACACAAGCTTACTATTTGCCTTTGCTACAGTCTTATTTATGATCATTTATGTGCCCTGACCATGTCATGTCGTCAATTACAGTAGAAATGGAAGAAAGTAAATAAATCACACAAAACGTGAAACGGGAGCTGAGCAATTGGAATTACATTTGGATGAGTATAATACTAGAAATACGTTGAAATCGTGTTACCTTATCAAATACGTTTGTCACTTGTTATGATCATAATTAAGTTTCATGCAATTTAATGTATATCTAAGCTCACTAGTTTTCTCGTTTAGACGTTGAAATAGAAATATATAGATAAAAATGATTCCATGAAGAATGTGACATGGTTCGGCTCACATCTAGTCTTGACCAATGCAACGTATTTTTACTAGGAAATTCCGGAGCGACATTTATATACGCAGAATAATCATCCGGACAGTCTGCGACATCAGAATACACAACGTAAACATGTATTTTGTGTTGTACTGATGTAGTGCAATATGTACAATTGTACACCCTTGGTAGATAAACATTGTAATGGACTTGTCTATAACGCTCTACTTTGTTTTGGTTTTTACTTCTTTATCATTATTGCTGGGTGGAGGTTAAAACTACAATAAAATACGTCACATGAGTAATGAGCAGAATTACAATAAATATTCACAATCAATTAGCTACCTAATTAATAAACACAATAACTTACAACATTGAGTCCATGTAGGTAGGTGATTATAGAAAAACTGAATGTAAACTATTGCAATAAAAGACTATTTTCAATACTAGATTAAAATATTACACAACAGGATTAATTAATGCATTTACAATGTTAAATAAAAGTACATAGAAAGGAATTATTTATACACAGCGTTCGGTCCGCAACATACATAATCATAGTTTGATCGATGATTTTGTCTATTTGTGAATGTAAATGTAAATGTGGTGGGTTATAGTCATGCATGATTCTAGTCTCTAATGACTTTACATTAACACCAGGCCGTTGGCATCCTTGTAACACTCTATCTTTCTCAACTCCCTGGGGAGCATACAGCACATCACTACCGTAGCGCAGACGTGCTAATCACTCACATATGCGTTCACTCGACTGACCTGTACCTATTTAACTCGTAGGCACCACGGAGGAGTGTGCAACCTGTTAGAGGTAAGTTTGCTCAACACTTACCACCAGACCTGACCGGGAATCGAACCCTCGACCTTCTGGTTACGAGTCCAACTCCCTATCCACTCGGCCACGGAAGCACACAAAATGGTGACTAAATCTGGGGCCCCATACTAACTTTGTGAACCCAGTGTATTCGTTCGTCACAGCTTCTCCCCTGCTTGTCATCACGCACGGCCCTCTGGGTATTTTACACATCTTTAACACTGTAGCAAAGGTCTGAAGACCTCTACCACTGGCTTCAAGTGACCTTAATGGAGAGGAAGTCTCTTTATGGCGGTTCGTGCTGATCTTTTTATCAAGGCGTAAGACTGCAAGAAGTGGTCCTAATGAGAGGTTCTAACGTATTGAATTATGGGACTTATCCCGTGATGCTCAGTGTGGTTATTTTTAGTTGGTTAGTTTTATATTACAGCCTTCAATTAAGACCACCTATAAAAATAGACAGCCAATATTCACTCTCAGTGTCTGATTAAGGTTTTATGGGGCCCCTGAAAACAAATATATATACTTTCGCATAAAAAAAAAAGAAATATGTGTAAAACTGTTTGCAAGGTCTGGGGCCCCATAAAATGTAAATGTAAATGTCTGGTTTATAGCCTTGATCCAAGTTTTGATCTCACGACTTTACAATTTACACCAGGTCATCGGCACATTCTCATATATATCTTTCTCAACTCCCCGGGGAGCATACCATACTGGCTGCATACGGCAATGCTGCTGTTTGCAGCACGCTTATCACCGACCTGTACCTATTTAACGTGTAGGTACCACGGAGCAGTGTGCAACCTGTTAGAGGTAAGTTTGCTCAACACTTACCATCAGACCCGACCGGGAATCGAACCCACGACCTTCTGGTCACAAGTCCAACTCCCTATCCATTCGGCCACAGAAGCACACAATAATGTGTACTAGGGTCCCTTGTTATTTGAGGCTTCAGGTTGATTAACAGATTTCATATAACTTGGGGCCCGTGAAAATATATGTACTTGGGGCTTCTTCTGTGTTTTTGTGCTTTTTTGTTGTTGTTTTTTTGTTTGTTTTTTTTTTGCTTTCACATTTTAAAAGAAGTACAAGGAAAAATGTTGACTAAATCTGGGGCCCCATAGTAACTTTTATTACAATTCCTTATTAGAGGCTTTTGCGTCAAAAATTTGCAGGCGTAATTCTTTTGCCAAAATCTGGGGGGGGGGGGGGGCTCTATGCAGACCACTTAGCCCCCCCCCCCTTAATCGGGTACTGTTCACTCTCAATGTAGGAATAGCACAGACGCTCCCAAGCTTCAGGTGATATTCTCGCTGCGTCCTGTACATATGACGTAGCATGCGGAAATCCCTCGTGGCAGGCTGACGGATTGCCACACAGATGCTTATTTAGGAGGCATCCCACATTTCTTGTTAGCCCTTGTTAAAGCTAATGCTCAGTCATAACATAATTTTTCAAACTTCTCTCTCACACATCTTTTTAGCAAGTACATTTCTATCATTGAATACACATAGCTGAAGACAAGCTTTACAACCCTAAGCTTCCATTTGACTATATCAAGTGGCCCTGGCGGGATTCGAACGCTCGACCCCAAGGTTGTGACCTGCATTCTCTCAAGCCAAGCCCACACCCCGCAACCCTTTATGCTATAATCACACAACCCCCCGCCTTCTCTCAAAGTCTCCCTGCCCCACTGTCATAAGCTCCCCCCCCCCCTCTCAAGCCAAGCCCCCCTCCCCCTCAGCCATATACTCACAAGCCCCACCCCCTCATTCTCTCAAGCTCTCACCTTGAAGAAAGCCTGAGTCTCAGACGACAAACGTGTGTCGTGCCCTGCTGTGCGGTACGTATAACGTAACTCTGATTAACGTGAAACGTAATTGTTCAGATTGTTTACACATTTTGGCTTTTGCGTCGGTTGGGGTCAGCTAGTCACTCGGAACTACTCGGAATGTTTCGGAGCTCAGACAAAGATGACTAATGCAAAAAGTTAACAAGAATTACCCACTACGCCACAGCTGTACACATTCAATATATCGTGTTTCCTCGGCGTGTTTCTAACCCAGGATTTCTAAATGAATGAGCATATCTGTAGACCCAGATGATGTATGTTTAAACGCTCCCATCGTAACAATAGCATGCTTACTTTTAAAATTCATAGTTTTAGGGACTATGAAGAATTACACAAACTTGCTAGAGTGACACCCAAGTTAAAATGTAATCTGGAGATAATACAAACGTGAATTCATAAAAACACCTTGTGACCCAGAATATGCCACTTATGCCTGGGTGTAGGACAAAAATTGACGAGGTCTTTGTTGTTCATTGGGGTTCTCCCTCATGATGTTGTGTTGAGGCTTGTCAAGCCCTACCATGATTTTGCTCATGATTGGGACTTGGCAAGCCCTACCATGATTTCTCATGGTCTTGGGTAATGAACACGGACCTCCAGAATATGTCTGTGTTTGATGAATATTTATACTGTTCAATCTACTATCTCTTAATTCTGCTTCCGTTTAGTATAGTTTGGTGAGTAACCTTAAGGAAATGATGAGCATAAATTATGGATTTATAATTATATGTAAGAGGAGTTAATGACCAAATTCTTAGAGAGCACAATATGATGTTAATGATGTTTGAAATAGAAAATATGCTCTTTAATATTTAGTCCATGAAGCGCTCATGTAGAACAAACACAATGCACTCGTAGTTCCACAACATGGGAACCACTCGGAACTACTCGGAATGTTTCTGATCTCAACAGATCTGTTGTGAGAGTAGCGGAAACATACGAGGATTTCCGAATGTACTAGTCGCATTTCTTACCAAGATTATACTTAAATATGGCAGCCATTTGCAGGAGTAAAGCGAGGAGACAGGCCAAGAAGAAGCCCATGATGAAGTACCTGAAGAAGCATATGTGTTAAAGCCCTGGACTTTTTGGATGTGAATGTGAACTTTTTATTTTGAACCTCTTGGACTTCAATTTTTAAACCAGCGATTTTTTTGTGAAATGTATTTGTTATTAGTTTTAAAATTTTGATAACAAGATTTGTTTAATCATTCTAAATTATTATATATATATATAGCTTTATGTTTACACTATTTATTATTATCAATATATTCTATGTTTTACATTGGATGTATAAAAAATAAAAAAGATACTGAAATAAAAAAATTGAAATTTAAAAATAAAATAAAAAAACTAGAAAAAACTAAAAACAACACTAAAAAAAACCTGGCACAAACCCAGTCATCATTAATGATACAATCATCCCAAGTAGCCGCTTCTGTAAAAAAAAACTAGTATCAAAAGGATGTCAATTCTGTTATAAGTGTAAGGAAACTAACATTTGATATCATTACTCATATGGTCTTGATTATGAAAATTCGAGGACGAATAGCTAACGTTAGTAGTGGGTGAATGGTAGTGAGTGGAATGTGAGCTGGACCAGAAGGTCGTGGGCTCGATTCCCGGTCGGGTCTGGTGGTGTGTGTTGAGCAAACTCATCTTTAAATAGTTGCACACGCTTCCGTGACACCCACACGTCAATCATTTACAGGTTGAACGAGTATGTGAGTGATTGGCTTCGTGTGCTGACTTTGCTGCAGATGTAACTAAGTATCCTTGATGTAACTATATGAGAAATGATCAATTATTCAGCATAACCTGGTATAAAATATAAAGTTGTGATACCAAGACTTCAATCACGACTATAAACCACAACATTTACAAATCTTATTTAACAGAACATATAGCATTTGGTTACCAAAGAGTGTAGAATATATGATATCCTTGGACATACGTGCAACAGATATCAATCAAGTTCAGGCCTTTAATCACTGAAAGACTGTTTATCAAGCAGTGTAAAAGTTTATTTAATATCAATACACAGTTCTTTATACCCGCTTTATTACCCAATCCAGAGTCCTAAATATTTCATTTTAAAATTTCTAAAGTTATTCAGTTGTCCTTTGCAGAAAAGTTTCAGAAATTTTACAATGAAATATGTAGGACTCTGGATTGGATAATAAAGCGGGTATACAGAACTGCGTATTGATATTAAATAAGTATGAGAGGACCTTCAGCAGCTTAAATATCAAACCTTGCAAACAAATGTAAAAGTTATTGTCGTGAACTCATGATGGACCTCAATTGCTCCACTCAGATTGGAATTTTGCCGAACGGAAACACTTCTCCCTACCATAGCCAGTTTCCCAAGTATAATAGCGACATGTACGGAAATGTCGTTTGGCATCCACATGACTGATTGCGGCCGCATTCCCATGACAGGCTCGAGTCACGTGACAGATTGGCGGATGTGGTGGTAACTATATGTGGTCAGTCAATATCAAAATGACCGACGACCTTACCACGTCATACTGTTAGGGTTGTTTAAACATAGGCAGATGCTGCGCTCGTAGTAACACGCACGCACGCACGCACGCACGCACGCATGCATGCGCGCGCGCACGCACGCACGCACGCACGCACGCACGCACACACACACAAAACACACACACACACACACACACACACACACACACACACACACACACACACACACACACACACACACACACACACACACACACACACACACACACACACACACACACTTCTTCAATATAGGTCTTACACTAGACAAACCCGATTGTCTATGAGTGATCACTGTTGATGAACATATGTTACTCGTTCCCATTACAACTAAATCGACATTTGCTGATAGGTCTTTCAGTGTGGCAGTGGAATGCAGTACACGTACATATAAAGTCAAAAGAAACTTATCAAGCTTTTAAGGACAATGTAAAAACATTCCTTTTTGGCCCCCATTTCACATGGCCGATCCTTGCTACAGATCCTCCAAGAGACGCTCGATTTGTCATTTCGGGGTGGATCGGCGGATTTGTGTCAATATTTATTACGTAATTGTCTGAAGACGAAGCTTGCCATAGTCACTGAGCCGTACAAGCCGTCAGAGACGTTGTAGGTGACGGGAAGGGGCCGAGACAGACGAAGCACAATGAAGAGGTGTGATGATTGGCTGCCACAAATAGCGGCTTCGTGGCCATTAAACTGTCAAATACAATCAGATTTGGTCTTTCAACACGTGTTTCTCTTAAAACAGCAGCACGACGGATCTAGGTCAGTACCCAAAATCTCGTCCGAGTATATGGTCGTCTCTGCTGGTGAGCATCAACTTGAACATCTTCAAGGCCGCTTTCTTAAGCTTCATCATCATCTTCTACAGTCTCTTGTATTATTCTCGCTTCTCTCCTCCTTCTGGTGTTGTTGTTGAGCTACAACACGGTTAAGTGCAACGGCTGTCATTGTTACAATTATTTCGTTGCCTAATCATTGCAAATACGTCTTTGAGTTTAAGTTTAACAACCTTCAGATGGACACAGGATAAGGCAAATGATCCCATCCCGGGACCTTTCAGATGGACTAGCAGAGGACAAGATGAACAAACTACGAGGAAAACCATTTCAGAGAACTCAAGTAACGGGAGCCCACAGGCCATAAAACTTCTCCAGAGAACATAACTTTACGGACAAGAACCCGGCAGAAATTGTCCCCAGATGGAAATTTGTATTGGAGCATCGTTTTAATTGTTCTTGCTAACCTCTTTGATGTGTTCCTTAGCATTCTCAACGATGAACAAGCTAGTCCTTTTCATTTTGTACGGCATGACGAATTATTCATTAGAACTCTAAAGTTCACCATTTCTTTTTCTGTAACCAAAAATTCTCCATCTTGATTCAGATCTAGAATAGGTACATGTCCATTTTCACATTAAAACATTTAAATGAATTCAGCGATAAAAGGAGTGGATATGGACCAAAGGCAAGATTAGACATTCTAAAGTCTGGAATGAAAGCCTATGAAAGCCAGATAGAAAGGGGACAACAATGGCACGGTACCGTTGTACCGGCCAAAGGGTTACCGGAAGAGAGAAGGGCAGAGAAGAAACCAAAATTTGAATGGCACAAGCCATTTGATACTGTGCTTTTTCGTACCACCAACGCCCAAAGGGGAGCTGAAACGCAAAATTAAAAGTGTTGTTCAGAAGTGGGTAAAGGGACAATTGATATACAAGTGATAGAAAGAGCGGGTCAAAAACTATGTCACTTACTCCCAGGATTGAAAGAAAGAGACTGACTGTGAGAGACTGTGTGGTACATGCGTTTGGAGGAAAAGGGAACTGTAACAAAGAAGGGGCTGTGTATCAAGGTGATTGTAAGACATGTGCAGAGAAAGGGGTCAAGAGCATATATATTGGTGAGACAAGTAGGTCAACGTATGTAAGAGGTCAACAGCACCTCAAGGCCATACAAAACCCTGTCCAGAGCAAAAACAAAAACGCTTTTGCAAAGCACATTATTGAAAAACATGGGGATGGGGAAGAGGTCAAATTCGGATTTAAAATAGTTAAAAATTTTGCAAAACCATTAGAGAGACAAGTCCGGGAGGGTGTTGAAATACTTGGGATGAGGGCAGATGTAGTAATGAACTCTAAATTAGATCACTATAAACCAGCAATAAGAAGGGTGGGGTTTACAGACATTTTAGACGAATTAGAATTAAATTTAAATTTGAATTAGATGTATAATAAAAGTAAGGGAAATTAGTGCTCTGATATGGATAATGGGTGCAGTATGGCACAGTATAGTAATATGTAACCTATTAGTGTTGTTTTATTGTAATATAATATATTAATGCATAATTGATAATCCTTTATGAAGAAAATGGTACAAGTTTTAATATTGTTGTATTTTAATCAAAAGTGATACTTTTAATGTTGTCATATTTCTGAATAGCTCTTAATATTTTGTATATGGTGGTGTATTTAGTATATCATGGTAATGTAAGCATTAACAAATTTGAAAAGGAGTCTGTTGACTTGAAACATGTAAAATAAAGAAATGTAAATGAAAAGTTTGTGTTTTTTGGAATAAGTGAACAGCAGAGAAAGATAAGACAAGGTAACATGAAATTATCATTAAACTTTTTTCTTTCTGTACAGCGCACTTAAATTCCTGTTAGTGAAGTAGTAGCGCTATATAAATGCTGTATTGTAATTGTAAAATTGTATTGTATTGTATTGCATCTGCCCAGCGTATAAAACGTAGGTTTTTTGTTCACTCAGTGGCATGAGAACGATCAGACGATATTGCTGCGGAAATAGTGCATTTTATTTTGCGGTATAAAGACTGTCCTGATTAGTATGCAGGGAGCGCATGCGGGCGTTATGACTGATCCAAGTGGATTACAACTCCGCTGGTTGATTTGTGGCCACTGGCGCAACGTAATAACTCGCCTATGAAAACAGACCCCGTAGTAGCGACTACACCACAATACGGGCAAATGAAATGTTCTTCAACAATGGTCATGTACATAGGCAGATCCAGGTGACGGCACACTTACGGGATTTCATGAAAAAAACACCTATGAAAAATGAAGTATTTTGGTCAACAATGGGACCCCTGCGCCTCCCCATGGATAACCTATGATGTAGCCCGTAATTCCTGACTAGTTTGTTGCTGTTTGAATTACTCCAACAACATCGGGATTTACAGGCTACACTAAGCCAATTGTTTCTAAAACTTGATTTGTGAACTAATTGAAGAGTGTGCCGTGTGTTCAATACAAGCAAATTCAAATGCACACCCAAAACCTATTGAACCATGATTTTAGTACCTGAAATATATATAATTAACAGAAAAATCATATGAATCTACATCCCTCCATTTTGTCAGCTCAACACCTGAGCTAGTAGAATTTATCCACAAGGGCTTTGAATAATGTCCTCTGTGAATGAGAACCGTGGAGAAAGTGTACACACAAACTTAATACCTTATTTTGACAAAATTAGATATATTATATATACACGCAGTTTCTAATTTGCAAAGGAGCCATCAAACCACGTAACACTGGCAATGCAGGTGCTATCCATGAGATCTAATCGGTTTTATGAAGATTAGCCCCAACATGCGTATAGCATGAACAAGAAAAGCACATGAACCTCTCTCATTACTCTACCTTAATCACGTGCACATCTCTCAGTTCAAATGTTGTTCTAATGATGGGGCGGGGATATAAGAAATCCTATCCAGCAAACAGGTAATGTTACGCTAATATTACCAATTCATTAGATTTGTATTAGTATGATAATGTTACGTGGTAATATTATAGTAATGTAAAGATAATGTCAACACATCTTTTATATGATAAATGTTCACACTCCAGTTATGCATTTGTTCTTATGTAGATATCAAATCATGTTCCCTTCATGTTCTGGTAAAAATGGAGAACAAAATTAAAACAAAAAAATTTTACATTTGTAAATAAGATTTTTGTAATGTTAGATTAGTGTTAGCGCATAAGAGACCTTGCCTCTGTTCCCA
>CM032660.1:58999100-59011268 GCA_019095985.1 Streblospio benedicti | reverse complement strand
CTCAGAATTCGACCCCTGTAAACAGCAGTCCGTTTTTCACAATATGATTTCTACAGTCTATTATAACTGTTTTTCATATAGATCTAGACATTTTTCATATAGATCTAGACTTTTTCTTATGTTATGGCCACAACAAGACAATTACATAGATATGTAAGATTCGTATCATGCAGAGCTAAGATTGCCTACCAGATTTCGACCCTCGCAATCAGTATGATTTCTAAATGATTTAGGATTTTGATGTTTGATTTCTTTGTTCTGGATGCAGTTCCGAGTTGTTTGTTTGATTCTGAGAATTGGAAGACTTAATTTAAAAATTCGTGTTTTTAGTGAGAGAGGCCGTTTACTGAAAAATGGGGGGCCAGAATCTGAAATCAATCTTCAAATTGTTTTTGTCAATAAGTCATCTATGTGATCACTTTTACTCTTAACATTATAACTATATCAGATTTAGTGGTCTCTTGGTCTCTTCATGCACACAAAAGGATTTTTACGAATTTGTTTGCATTTGGATTCTATGACATAATTTCAGTTTCCGACTCTTATGGACCATTCAGTATTTATGACAGGGTGAGGTAGGAGGATTTTAGGGCGGGTCATGAACTTTTGTCACAATGTTTGGGGGGAAGCTATCAATTTTTTTACACATTTTTGAGGGGGACTATCAATTTTTTTCACAGAAAATTATTTACCCCTATTTATTGAGATTCTGTGCTAAAATTTACTGTTTTTATATTCTGGATATCCATCAAATAGGATAACGGTTAATTGACAATTATTGCATTAACTGTTAGGGGGGTCATCAATTTTTATCATATGAAATTAAGGGGGGTCACCAATTTTTTCACAGAGATTTGAGGGGGCAATAATTTTTTTCACAGCATTTTTGGAAAATCCTCCTACCCCAACCTGTCATATATACTGAATGATCCATTAGGCCGTTATAGTAAATACATTTATCACATATTTTAACCACAGTTACAGAGTTATTGGCATTTACATGAATGAACTCCGCACGTAAGGAATGCTTCTCAGGGAGTTTCTGTACAGGAAACATGTGTGCCTATGATCTTGTGTGAATTGCAAAGTAATTCAATTTGAGAACACCCAGATGAACTATTACTATAAGGGACCAGTCAATTGCAAGTCAATCTTTTCCTTAAGTGCCCCCCTTTTTTTCCAAAAACCTGGATCTGTCTATGGTCAAAACATGCATGCACCATACCTCTGACGCCGGTTCTCCTGTGTCCACGCAAGCGCAGTGAAGCTCTCAAAGAAGTTGCCGTCTGACTCTTGCACCCTGGAAAAGAAGAGAACAATGTAGACGAGTTTACATGTATCAGCCTTTCAACTAGACGTGGTAATCATATGTATGTGGTTGACAGATTAGATATGTGTCATTTGAACATAATTTTTACAAACAGGGAATCCGTTTCAGCGAAGTGATTGGTTCCATCATTCTAGAACTGACTTAATGTGCAAATGGGAAGATGGATTTATAGTATTTATCTGTTGGCAGTTAGTCTTTCAAAAGACCTTATAACTTATAGTTTTTATTTCTATTATTACATAAACCACTCGTGTCAACGAACAAGTACAATTGTGACGGCCTTTAGCTCTAATAGATATAAGGGCCTTCATGTCAGATCATTTAAAGGTCTTGAGCTAGGCTAGTTGGCAGTATGCGTCGGGCTCGCCGTGATACGCCCCAAGAACGAGCCCAATAAAATAATCAATGTTACACAACGAACCCGTTTTTGTATTTATCAGTCTTTTCTAAACAATTACAATACTGTTTAAAAGATGAACTGGCTTATATTCAACACATTTACCAAGATAATTTATTAATAAATTACAAAATGCAATAATATGTAGGAATACACTGCATCATAACAGAACGAGGCGCAGTCACTGCTAGACATACAGACGCCTTTGGTCGGATTTCTGCAATACAGTTACGTCGGCCGTATGACTGATACGCACGCTGTTCTGTGCGATCTCTTTGATGTTCATTGATTTAGGAGCTTTTCTTAGTAGTTTGATAAAATCAATAGTTTTTTTCCCTAGAAGTAGCAGGTGTGCTAGATTCATGAACACATTTGAAGTCGGGCAAAAGTAGTCCGGTTGACAACGCCATTACACTATGGTAGAGGTTGGGTGAATCTAGAAGAAGTGTTCATACGACAATCAACAAAGATATGCGATATTTATTTAGAGAAATTATCCAGAGATGTTGTTGGAATAAAACCAGGCACAGTAATGAATAGTATACAATAAAACAATAACCAAACTACCACAGAATATAATTCACATAATCCACTACAGTATTGTTACACTATTGCACTATTACTTAAGGACTAAAACCACCACCATGAAGTTAAGGGTCAAGAACCAGACACATATAATGGCGTGACCACGTTTTTCTCTTCTCCCCCTACAAGCCAACTCACATATTGTACACAAGGAGAACGCGATTCAGGATAATTCACAATATCCATGTAACATTCATTATGTCATTCACTACATGAAGATCTACAAGTACATGCAAAAAGACAAACAAACCCTACACTGTAAATATACAAATACGTGTAAAGAAAATCACAACCTGTGCAAACTTGATACTCACAACCTAAGCACAACTCGACATAACATATTAGTGACAATTTACATTCACATGACAAAGTCATCATGCCATCCTGGCCTTTTCCGAGTCCTGCTGGACCGCCTTAACCTCTTCCTGGTTTTGATGGAAGAGGATCTACAGGATATGTGGAGGAGTCAACCCCTTCCTGCGCCAGCTCAATGCTACTCTCCAATGGGGACGAAATCACATTTGGTATCACAGGTAACTCAGGAGGTGCCTCATGCAGAATACCAGAAGGTTCTGGGGGTTCTATCAACTGCTGACACTCTCCCTGAGGACAGTTTTCTGCTAGGGGAACACTCTGATTGTCATGCATTGTAGCTAAAGTCTCCTCTAATGAAGGCACACAAACACTAGGAGGTCCAACTGAATCATCATCATTCGCAGACACCGCAAACTCATCATTACTGTAACACTCACATGATGGTACTTGGGAACATTCTGATGTCTTCACTCTATATGCAGTTATACTTAATTGTGAACCACTAAACTTTTTAACGCTGCACCATTCACCATCCATTGACACCACTATATATCTGTCCCTACATCGGTGCTTGCCCTGGTCAGCATACACAATGTCACCAACCTGAACCCTGATTGGTGTAATCTGGCAGCGTCCTCCCGCCTTGCTCGTCTCACTGTATCTGTGATTAGTCAACTTAATATCAGCGTTTGAGACGGACCCGGACGACGGTGAGTACGTCACTTGTCTCGCCTCCGTCTACCGGCGCCCCGGCTTCCTGGCCGACTTCACCATCCACGTTCAAGGCCAAGCCATCCGCTGCCACCGACTTGTCCTCGCGGCGCACGACTCCATCTTTGGGCCGATGTTCAAGGCACAAGCCGCTGCGGGGGGCTCCGTGTGCCGGGACCTGGCTGTCCCCGGCCTGGAGGGGTGGGCGGTGTGCACCGCGGTGGACTTTCTGTACACGCGGCGCCTCACGGTGCCATACACGCGGCTGCAGCCGGTCCTCGCGGCCGCGCGCTGCTTCAGGATGGTCGGCCTCACGGAGAGGGCGCTGGACTACGTGGCCGAACACATCAGTGTGGAGGATTGTCTCGCATGGTATGAGTTCGCGCATAATTTGAAGTGGAACGATCTTTGCGAAATTGCCATGGTGACTATACGATTGGAGTTTGAGGAGGTCTGCCGCACGGAGAAGTTCTTGTCGCTGGGCAACGTGCAGATTGTACAACAATGCTGCAAGCCCGAGACAGTGCCCGAGCTCGATTCCCGCCTGACAGCAATCTTTGCGTGGCTGTCTCAGCACGAGGAGCGCCATCAGCACATTGACCGGCTACTGGCGGTCATTCGGATAGAGTGGTGCAGCCCCCGCGTGGTCAACGCCCTGTTCAAGACACACCCGGTCATTGTGGCCTGCAGCAAGCAGTTACTGGGCAGGATGGGATGGCCAGGGGGATGCTAGAGACTCCGCTGGCCACGGAGAGCCCCTGTTTCTGCAGATCCGTGATGCGCATGCGCAGTCGCACTTGGTGCGAGTGCAAGTCTAAAGGCGGCGCGCGGCGGCGACTATTAGACACGCCGCCCAGTGGTCAGCAAGGCGACAGCAAACGCAGCAGGTGCTTGACCCAGAAACACATTCGCTTTGATGGCACTGTGGAGCAGAATGGAGGCGGCGGCTCTGACGCATCAAGTGGCTTTTCTGAGAGCGACCCCTGAGAGCGACCCCATGAGGTCCCGGTATGACCATAGCCGCCGCCAATTTGAACTATGACCGCACATGGATGTAATCAGGCAATGCCATAAAGAGTGTGTGTTCACTAGAAAATTATGACATGAAGCAATGTTGAACAAGACTTGACAGATGTTGGAACCGATAAACCCACGCTAGTGCCTGGTCTAGAGACATACTGTTGATGAGGCAATACTATTGATGGAAAGAAGAGAGATAAACTGTTGATTTAAATCTGATTCTTTCAATGAGAACATTAGAAGTACAATATAACATTCAAGAATCGCGATAATGACTGGATCCATGTATCAGTGATACTCCGGACAGAATGCAGCTGCTGAAGCAGTATTTAGTTCGCTGCTTTGGGAGAAGGAGTGCGACTTTTAGGCAATAATCTTGTTTGTAAGGTTTTTATTTGGTTTTGCTTTTACCGAACACATATCGGTATTGGGATTGTGGTCCATTTCTGATTGTATTTTTAGTCATTTTTAAATATATGCATTAATCATGTAGGCCTACATGTTTATTCATTTCGTCTACGTGTCACATTTAAATTGATGTATTTGTAGTGTTACGATGGAGCATTTTTACAGTTAGACCAAGTGTTGTGTTTGTTTTCGTGACAAATAAAACGTTATGCAGGATTTTCAGATTTATTTATATTGCAAAATATAGCCTGACGAGTTTTGTTAATCTTGTAGCTTGTTTTTGCCTTCACAGTGACTGAAAACATTGATTCATGATAAAATCCGGACTTGCAAAAATACTCTACATTTGGTTCCATTACTACAACGACTGTTACATTCAGTCTTTCTTATAGTATAAAGTTTGCATCTCAGATTATCTAAAAAAATAACCTACTAAAATACCAAAGACCACACCCCAATTACCTATTGATCGACCTCTTATATGTACTTTGTTATGATTAATCATTATATCACTGGGATCTCATATTGAATATCCATAATTAGATCCAACTTTAGAAAAGTGGGATAGGAACCAGGGGATTTGATGGGTTTCATAGGCGTGAAAGATTGTGGATATGCAACATGCAAGCCCACCCCCTACAAAAGAATAATAAAAACACACGCACGCACGCATACACCAACAAACAAACAGATGTGTCACCTGATCAAAACCAAATCGGAATTAAGCTGAACAAAAATACAAGTAAAGGGCTTCATGGTTGCCAATGTCTATCCATTCCTCCCAGACAATACTTGCTTCTCATTGGTTTTTATCATAAAAAATAAGTTATATCATATCATAACGTTCTCTTCATTATCTCTGACCCTAACCTCCCCCCACACACACACAAGCGGATTTTGCCATTATATTAGTCAGAGTAACAAACGAAATTTCAAATAGTTTATACATAATACTAATAGAATAAACATAATAGTAATTAATTACGTGAAAATTGTTATACATGTACACGTACTATGTATTCAGTCAACAACAACGTTAAAGATGACATTATAAGCCTCTCCTCTCGTGTTCCAGCGGCGTGGCTCCCACTCGAGGTCTTCTTCGTCGCCTTCTCAGCCTCCCAAACCTGAGGCGCATCCTGCTCCCGCCAGCCCAGCAGCAGCAGCAGCAGCAGCAGCAGCAGCAGCAGCAGCAGCAGCAGCCGTGGTAGACGGGTGTGCGCGCTCAGCTTCGTCTACGCCACGATGGGAGCCACGGCGCTATTCGGGCCGCTCATCAACGACGTCCTCACCACCGGTAGGGGCGCTACCGGGGGGGGCTGTTTGTGTACTATTTTCCTTCGTATTTGTTAAGTTGCTGTCTTAGTTTGTTTTTTATTATTAGACTGTGCTCTATGATGATGTGCTTTTCCATAATATAACATATACAAATAGCAGATTAATTTGAATTGCATGTTCAATCTAATCTAAAAGACTGTTATACAAACAAAATCTTTGCAAAAAACGGTGGGGCGAAGTGGAAAAAACATTGGGGCAAAATACGACCCCCCCCTTTCTTCAAGCTCCAAAATATGGGGACCCCCCTCTTCAAACTCAAAACCCGGGTATCGTTATTTATGATCGTTATTTTAAAATCGGGGGGAATTTCTACTGAGACCACTCTTAGCCAGTCCTTCTAAAATAATCATATAGTTGTTGTACAACATCAAATTAAAATGGATCGAAATTATTAGAATCCATCAATCAGTTGATGTTGGCCTTTTTAAATGGTTGAAGTTGAAGGTGAAGTTGAATCTGCCAGTGCATGTGAAAGAAGACTAGGTCTATAGTAAAGATCATATCTGACCCACCCGTGTCACCCTCCCTAGCAGTAATGAATACCTACTTTTCACTGTCCAGCAGCTATGAAATGGCATTTTTTTCTGATGCTCAGCAGCTATGAAAACTCTATGTTAGGACAGCAGCTAAAAAGGACCTCTCTTCCCATCCCAGACTTCTCATTTGTCCTTTGCAAGTGTGCATTTTTAATCTCATTTCAACTGATTTGTAAAGTGGGTTTCTGGTGACCTACTGGTGGCTGAAGAAGTTGCACGAGGACGGGAAAGGGCAGGATCGGTGACAGTTCGCGCGTTAGTCTGCTTCTACGCCCACAGATACTGGAGGTAGGCAGCCAGAGGTTTACAGAGGTCAGTTTAAAGTGGGGATTTTTGCAGATTTCAAATATTTTGTCAGTGATACTGGGTTGGACTGACGTTCATCTTTCATGTTATATGTCACGTATTAACACCCACCCCCATAAAGCAGCCAAAAAAAAGAACAGATGAGAAGTTGGGATAAAAAACAACATGATTGAAAAAAAGACCACCTATTAGATGCATGAGATTGGCAGTATCCCATGTGCATTAACGTGTAGCCAGCGAATGTCATGGAATCCCCCACTTGAGTACATCCATGACATGAACGTACCAGAGGGAGGGAGGAGGGATAGGGTCATGAGATCCATGCTCCACTATATATTTTGCCTCTATTTTCAATGTTCCACTATAGTCTCATGTTCCAAGCTCCACCATCCTGTGACACACACCCTTCAACAGTACGTGTCTTCAGACTGATAGCGTCGCTCGTGGTGGTGATGTTCCTGTACACGGCCACGGCGTACCACGTGCCGCGGGGCCCGCTGGCGCCCGAGCCGCCGGTGGACGTGGAGGCGTGCAGGGTGAACTGGTAGACCAACGTGCTCATGGTCAGCAACCTCGTGCGGCCCGCGACGCAGGTGGGGGGACACTGGCCGGCACGCACAGACACAGACACAGACACAGACACAGACACACACACACACACACACACACACACACACACACACACACACACACACTGACACAGACACACGACACACGGACACACACACACACACACACACACACACACACACACACACACACACACACACACACACACACACACACACACACACACACACACACACACACACACACACACACACACACACACACACACACACACACACACACACACACACACACACACACACACACACACACACACACACACACACACTTCACAATATAGGTCTTACACTAGACAAACCCGATTGTCTATGAGTGATCACTGTTGATGAACATATGTTACTCGTTCCCATTACAACTAAATCGACATTTGCTGATAGGTCTTTCAGTGTGGCAGTGGAATGCAGTACACGTACATATAAAGTCAAAAGAAACTTATCAAGCTTTTAAGGACAATGTAAAAACATTCCTTTTTGGCCCCCATTTCACATGGCCGATCCTTGCTACAGATCCTCCAAGAGACGCTCGATTTGTCATTTCGGGGTGGATCGGCGGATTTGTGTCAATATTTATTACGTAATTGTCTGAAGACGAAGCTTGCCATAGTCACTGAGCCGTACAAGCCGTCAGAGACGTTGTAGGTGACGGGAAGGGGCCGAGACAGACGAAGCACAATGAAGAGGTGTGATGATTGGCTGCCACAAATAGCGGCTTCGTGGCCATTAAACTGTCAAATACAATCAGATTTGGTCTTTCAACACGTGTTTCTCTTAAAACAGCAGCACGACGGATCTAGGTCAGTACCCAAAATCTCGTCCGAGTATATGGTCGTCTCTGCTGGTGAGCATCAACTTGAACATCTTCAAGGCCGCTTTCTTAAGCTTCATCATCATCTTCTACAGTCTCTTGTATTATTCTCTCTTCTCTCCTTCTGGTGTTGTTGTTGAGCTACAACACGGTTAAGTGCAACGGCTGTCATTGTTACAATTATTTCGTTGCCTAATCATTGTAAATACGTCTTTGAGTTTAACCCTTCAGAGACACAACGAACAATGATCCCCCTCCCGTGACCTTTCAGATGGACTGGAGGACAAGGCAAACTAATGGGACCATTCAGAACTAGTACATCATAAAACGGGAACATCTTTGTGGAAATTGTCCGGAAACTCACCGTTAGCAGAGAGACCTAACGATGAACAAGTTAGTCCTCCAGACGAGCCAAAAAACCAAAACGTTAATTCAGATCAACATCTCAACAATCCTATAACGGGAGCCCACAGGCCGCAAAAAAGTCAAAATCACTTCTCCAGAGAAGTGATAACACCTTACGGACAAGAACCCGGCAGAAATGTGTCATTTTCCCCAGATGGACACCATTTGTATTGGAGCATCGTGCTGTCGAAAAAGATGCGTCCGTTTCATGCTTCCCTTGCTTCAGATTGTTATGGTAGCGGCGGCACCTACGGTTTCATCTGTCACAATACATCTTCTCAAAGCAGAGGCCACAGTTAAACAAAGAGACCATAGGACGTTGCAAATGCTAGAGAACCGAAAAAAGAAAAGTCACCCCAGAACCGACCAAAAGTGGCCCTTTACCTGCCGAACCAACCAAATCACTCCACATTTCAGGCCAGATCACGCACGATCCACCCAGAAAGGACAAATCTGGTGTCTTTTGGAGGATCTGGAGCTAGGATCGGCCATTTGAAATGGGGGTCTTAACCACTGCTTTTGGTAGTTAATATGAAATTATCATTATTTTTATTTTTACTTTTTCTTTCTGTACAGCGCACTTACATTCCTGTTTGTGAAGTAGTAGCGCTATATAAATGTTGTATTGTATTGTATTGCATCTGCCCAGCGTATAAAACGTAGGTTTTTTGTTCACTCAGTGGCATGAGAACGATCAGACGATATTGCTGCGGAAATAGTGCATTTTATTTTGCGGTATAAAGACTGTCCTGATTAGTATGCAGGGAGCGCATGCGGGCGTTATGACTGATCCTAGTGGATTACTGCGTCGCTGGTTGATTTGTGGCCACTGAGCAACGTAATAACTATGAAAACAGACCCCGTGGTGACTGTACTGCAAAGCGGGCAAATGAAATGTTCTTCAACCCGTGGTGATTCAGGTTTTTGAAATACGGGCAAAAAAAAAATGGGGTTACGGGATTTCATGAAAAAACGAAAATGAAGTATTTTGGTGGGGAATGTAGGACACCCCCCCGGATTCTATGATGTAGCCCGCAATTCCTGACTAGTTTGTTGTTGTTTGAATTACTCCAACAACATCGGGATTTACAGACACCATTATGCCAATAGTTTCTAAAACCTGATTTGTGAACTAATTGAAGAGTTTGTCATGTGTTCCATACAGGCAATTCAAATGCACACCCCAAACCTATTGAACCATGAACTTTAATACCCGAAATATCTAAAATTAAACTGAAAATTCATATGAATCTACATACCTCCATTTTGTTGGTTCAACACCTGAGCTAGTAGAAGTTACCCACAACGGCTTTGGATAATGTCGTATGTGAATGACAACCATGGAGAAAGTGTACACACAAACTTAATAGCTTATTTCGACAAAATTACATATATTATATATAAACACAGTTTCTAATTTGCAAAGGAGCCATCAAACCACGTAACACTGGCAATGCAGGTGCTATCCATGAGATCTAATCGGTTTTATGAAGATTAGCCCCAACATGCGTATAGCATGAACAAGAAAAGCACATGAACCTCTCTCATTACTCTACCTTAATCACATGCACATCTCTCCGTTCAAAATGAAAAAAAATATAGTAATTACTGTGTCACATCCATTGACTAGAAAAATGAATAACAATGATTAAGATTAGATGTAATTTTAAACATGATTAGTTTAAAAACAAATTTTCGGCATGTACTGCCTTTCTTTTGTAAACTTGATTTTGTTATTTATTTTTCTCAGTTCAAAATTATGCTCTAATGATGGGGCGGGAGTATAAGAAATCCCATATTACTATTTTTGTCTTATTTCCCACAACCCTGAGTGTTGGCATTTTTTCCCACATTCCACAATTTTTCAGTCTTTTTTTCCACAACCCAGTTCCTTGAAATCGCACGTCCATCTTTGTTTTTGCCTTTTTTCTAACCACAACCCCTTTTCAGCTCCCCCCCCCCCCACACACACATCCCACTCCCTCATAGCCCCTCTCCCTTTGCACCCATTAGTAAGATGAAGTTCAATTACATTCACATAAAATTCTGACCTTTGTCAATGTACACCAGTATACGCTTTGGAAACATTGAACTCCGAAAAGGTGCACTTGTCAACAGTAAAATAAAGGCATTGTTTGTAAACCACATGATTATAACCTATTTGTGAAAATAGCTTTCAGAGTCATGATCATTAATTTCATTCACTATTAACACGTCTTTGCATTTTTTAAATTTTTATTGGTAATGTTTTATCAGGTCCTTGTCTTGGCACTAGCATATCCAGCTGCAAGGAATAGGGCACATGTTTCAAATGTTTGTTACAGTAGGTTGGGTATAAGGGACGGTGCAATATTTACCAGCACTGACAGCCTAAACAGAGTCCACGTGACTCATAAGGGGGAGTCCAGCACCTATGTCTAAATTGAGCACCCTCAGAGTCAACTTACACATGTAAGAGAGTAATGTTGACTCTGCTCTAAGAGTCCAAGTATCCTATGAGAGTCAGTCTGACTCACGCAGCAGAGTCAATTGGACTCTGTTAGGTGAGTTTGCATGGAAGGGTCATTCAGACTCTCCTAGCAAGGTCAGTTGAACCTCTCATAGGACAGTCACCCAGACTCTATTGGCAGTCACATAAACTCTATAGAGTCACTTGACTACTAGAAGACATAATTTGCACTCTTTTATCAACATGCACGCCCGTAACTAGGCAGGGGCAGAGGAGGCGATCGCCTCCTCGCTTTTGGAAGCCCTCCTCTGCCTCCTCGCTTTTAGATTTCGCCTCCTTGCTTTTTTTGCTAAAATATTTTACAAGTTTGTAATTCAGATATATTTATGTCTATTACTTGTGAGCGATTTGGTTGAAATATATTGGTATATCATAGATATCATATAATGAGAGACTTCCATATTGCTATTACTATTTATTATTATTTGTATTTTTTATCATTATTATAATATTAGGCCCCCCAAAGTCCCAAAGTGGGAGGTGGGAGACTCATGTCAACTATCCCAACCCAGGTAAGTATGCAGCTGGGAGAATAGGGAAAAAAAATTTGGGAATTCAAATAAGCCTGATAAAGAATTCAAATAACCGTGTGAAGTTGGCCTCATCGTTGCATAATCAAGACGTGTGGGGCTCCCCCTTCCAAAGTTTCTACTCTGAAATGTGAAATGGAAAACATTACTAGAAAGTTCACATATAAAAATACTTTTATCCTGATATACACTTGTGCAATTCTATACTAATATCGGCTAAAAGTTTGACTACTTTTGGATCTTACTACCAACGTAATCTGGAAGGTTTAAAAATACCTTCTGATAAAAGTTAGAGTTCCTTTTATGGATTGGAGCTTATAAAAATTTTAGGGAAAAATTTGAGA
>CM032660.1:58979263-58999000 GCA_019095985.1 Streblospio benedicti | reverse complement strand
TTAATAGGTATCATTTTGGGCATCAATTTGCGTATGTGTCGAAAATTAGTTTGAAATGTTGGACACATTTCAAACTCTTCAATGAGTTCATAAAAGCAAGTTTAAATTTTGTTATCATGTGGGTATTAACTCTTGCCTTAGAGTTTGACGTGTGTTCAACATGTGCAATCTAATTATGCGTGGATAGTATTGATACATACCTACAAAACCATGAACCTTATTTCTACAAATTAAAATAATCAACGGAATAAAACATTTTAATCGACTGACTATGCCTCCATCTTTTTGGGTTAACTCCTGGAGTGAAGGTGTGTGTGTGTGGGAGTGAGGGTGTGGGTGTGTGTGTGTGTGGGAGTCAGGGTGTGTGAGTGCTTGTGGTCATACTGATCTGTTCTGCTTACAGGTTAAGAAGCCAAAGATTTCAACGCCAACGTCTAGTGGCTGATTTCGAGGAAGAACCTTACTATATATCACATATATGTATCTCATTCAAATAAATTATTCCAAACACTCAGTACTTTATATTTTACATTCATGTTATATAGTCCATCTCACTGAAGGGGAAAGAAACGTCAGTTGGGAAAAATTATATGTTTTTAGTAATATGTTCAGGTAGTGGAGTCTATGAGTAATAACAGTGTTTGTATAGTAATATACCCCCCCCCTTCTCTCGATGCTGGGGACGGCGGCCGTTCATGCCTGCAATCCAAAACGTTTGAAAAGGACAGCTTATGCAGGCTTTGTAAGTCCATTCTTTTTTAATACTGCAATATTTCTGCATAGTAGCAGAATGAGAGGCTCTTTAGCGTTGGCCGTTTCATGACTTCTGCATGTGCTGCAAAGCGATACAAACTCCTTTATCTCATTTGTCATATTTGGCCGATACACATTTTCTCGAGCATGACAAAGACTTCCAGTGATTCCTAGGTGAGAAGAGTGATTTTTTTTCTAAAATGCACCTGCGCATTGAGCTCGGGATAACCACTCGGTCGCTACGGAGAATAACTCCATCATAAAATGATAGTTCATCACGGCAGTGGAAATAACGACCAATTTCAGGTGGTATGTCACTTGCCTTACTTGGCCATCCTGATATGATGTTCGGCGTTTATATACCTATACATGTATAGGTAACGTGCATAATCAATAATCCATCGATTTTGTACGCCATTGGTATTTGTGCAGCTCAAATACCTATGGCGTATAAACTTCTGAAAGATCAATAATCTTCCAAGAAATATTTTGGGAGCAGATGCATAGTAGACATAAAACTTATAATTAACTTACAATTATCTTGTGAATAGCGAACGGTGGCGTCAATGGCCGGACGATACCTTTTTGGGACATTTTATAAGCTATCCATCTGCTTTTCATAAGCAACTAGCAGTGGGCCTTTATAGGGGCTTTCACTACGTCAAGTTACGTAACTCGTACTACGTAACTCGTAGTGAGAGCCCCTATAAAATTGATTTCAAGTGGCTTTGTATAGTTTGTACTGTTTTACTGTGTTGTTTTTCCTTGAAAAACTCATTCTGTGTACTGTCTCATGTATGTTAAGCTATTGAGCTCAAACTAAAAGTGTGGATTTGGAATAAAGAACAATTTATAAGTGTTATGTGCTAAAGTCTCTGAAGCATATCAATTTGGTGACAATGTTTCATTATCAGAATATAGCATTGATTGTGATGATGTGGAGTATTAGTGTTCTAATAACAGTGTTAATAACACAAGGAAAATACGACAATCCAGAATTTGGTGGGGCCCCAGACACTGTGGAAAACAACCATGAGAAAAACTTGCCAGGGTGCATGGTCCATGCCATGGATGTGCTGATGCACCACATGGTCGAGCTGCATGATTACAGTCTAGAGTACTCCGAGAAAATCACATCGATGTTGGAAGAGCACAAGCTGGAGATGGATCAGCTAAAGAATAAAGTTGTGGCACTTGAGAAAAAAGTTGCCGATTTTCAGGTCCAGATCAAAAGCATTGGAATACGTAAACAGCCGTCATACAGCGATTGCAGTGAAGTGCCACATTTCATGGATGGCGTTCATGGTGTTTACTTGCCAGGGGATCCGGTACCCAAACACGTGTTCTGTGATCAAACCACTGCAGACGGAGGATGGCTGGTTTTTCAAAGAAGAATGGACGGCTACGAAAACTTTACAAGAAATTGGAATGACTATGCACATGGTTTTGGAAATCTCAATGCGGAATTCTGGCTGTAGGGTAATGACTTGCTTTCAGCACTGACCACACACAAGAGGTACAGGCTGAGAATTGACATGGAGGACTTTGAAGGTGAATGGCGGTATGCAGAGTACGAAAACTTCCAGGTGGACAATGCGCGCAACTATTATAGGATGAGGCTTGGAAATTACAGCGGCAATGCAGGAGATTCAATGTCTTATCACAACGGTAGCTACTTTTCAACCGCAGAGAGGGACTTTGATACAATAGTTGATGAGAACTGTGCTGCCCGTTACTATGGAGGATGGTGGTACGACGCCTGTCATCAGGCCAACTTAAATGGAGCTTATCTAGGAGGCAGAATTCCAGAGTCTGTAGCAGATGGCATCGCGTGGACAAAATGGCATGGGTCCAGATACTCTCTGAAAACTACAGAAATGAAGATAAGGCCCATGGATTATAACCAGGTTTTTTCGTGGCCATGATGGATGCTATACAAACATTGTAATAAAATATGACACAAATGGTATGTGTAAGTTACTGATATATCATGTTATTATATTGTATCACCCAGCCATCACCAAAAGAATGTTTTGAAATATAAGAAATAATTTTAAAAAATTACTTATAACTGCATACAAACTGTACATATTATTGTTACACTGAAATTTTATTTGACCTTTGTATTAATGCCAACTGAAATGAAATTCCAAGTTAAATAAAATTATTAAAAATGTGTTCTTTTTCGCTCTCAATTACAAGCACCCCTTTCAAATTTCTATAACAAGCACATTCCCACCGCGTGCACTGTTTTCATCGCACTCTCGCATCCTCTTCAGTCCAAACATGTAATTAAACTGCCCAATCCCAAGTTTTGTTCCCTGTTATAACCAAATCCATGAATAATTGTAGTTGATTGTTAAAATATCTTTTTTTAACAAATATCATTGTAATACGCCGTTCTTTTTTTCCTCACTTTTTATTAATTAAATGTTAATTGTAGACCTATTGGTTGTATTTGTGTACCTTTACAATTTACAAATCTAATGGCGTAATCAAACATGTAGTTAGGGACGGTGCAATATTTAACAGGCAGGGGGGACCGGTGCATATCGAAAACCTTGTCTGAAAAAAGGTCTTGACCCCTGCAGATGTGATGAAAAAAACCTGATGTCCCATGACATCTATTCATAAAAAAAAGTCTGCGTCCCCTCCCATGAATATTTGCGTGATTAATTTGTACCGATTCACTCACGTCAAGGCTGGATTTCAGCAGCTGAAAAAAAGTACATATCCCATGATGGTCTTCCATTTGATATTGCACATGACTGTTTTGAAGGAATAGTCCCAACTGCAGTCTTGAAAGTGCTAAGTTCATTGGTTGATGATGGGTTTTTTACATTTCCTAAATTGAATGGTATATTAGAAAGATTTCCTTTCTCAGCATTGGATAGAGGAGACAAACCAACCCCAATTCTCATCACACAAGGTAGACCAAAACTTAAGTACTCTCAATCACAGATGTGGTGCTTTATTAGAATCTTACCCTTCTTATTGGGTACATTAATCCCAGAAGGAAAATGAGCGCTGGGATTTATATCTGTCCCTTTTAGATATGATAGAATGCATAACGTCTCCTTCATTGTCAAGGGGTGACATTGAGTATATGAGGGGATTGATTGAAGACTTCCATGATAAATTCAGAGATCTATACCCTGATGAGACAACCAAGCCAAAAGCCCACTATACTACACATTATCCTGCTCAAACATTGAAATTTGGCCCTCTTGTTCACTGTTGGACTATACACCTCGAAAGTAGGCATGAATTTTTTAAGGGCATATTTCATCGAACCAAAAATAGAAAAAGCAGTTATAAAACACTTGCTGAGCGGCACCAAAGAAAACAGGCATTACTATATGCTGCTCCCAATTATTTAGGTGTATACACTGTGGAAAGTACTTGCAGAACAAATGAATTAGTAATATTTCTTCCAAGAAAAGTACAACAACTCATTGCCTCTTGTAATAATGAAGCAGAAATCATTGTCACAGTACAACGAATTAAGATAGCGGGTCTGAGATAGTGTAGGCCTGTGTGTCATCATTGGATGTGAAAATGAGTCTTATATTTTGAGGAAAATAGAGTTTATCTTCTCAATTCAAGGGTAATGCTATTTGTGTTGCAAAAAACTCTTAAACAATGAATATGAAAAGGCATCTTCATGCTTACTCAGTTGATGAATTTGATGACTTTGTTATTACAACTGTATCAGATCTATTTGATATCCATTCACTTAGCATTTATAGTTTGAATATCCACAAGTATGTAATACTCAAATATCTTGTGCGGATACCATTAGATGATTAAGTGATCAATTATTCTACATATTTAGAAAATATAGGAAAAGTTAGAAGAGACTGAAGTATGTTTTCATACCATGTGACTGTTCAGGTCAAAAGAAACTCTTGAATGTAAAAGAGAAGAGTGATAAAATTGAGAATATTAGGGTCAAGTTCCAAATATCAAAAGAGACAAGCCTTACTATACAAAGGTTTGATGAGGAATGGGAGAACTTTGTAGATGTTGAAGAAATGGAAGATTGGCCAGATCAAGGAAAATTATCTTTGATATGCCAAACTGTTAACGGTACTTCAGTTTTATCACAAATTGTGCCAACCGTGGTGCAGGAACAACCTGAACATACCACTCAAGGGATTGGAAAATACAGCCACACTAGGGTGTTCCAAAATAACACTTTTTTGAGTAGGCTTTAGTACATTTTACCATAGTTGATCCCTTGACTCAGAAGTTTGCTGATTTTTTTTCAGATTTTTAGGGCCATTTTTTAAGTCCCTTATGGGCGTTTGAAAATTCACCCCAAGGTCCTGGGGGGATGCCTATATGAAAATATCCAACTTTGTAGTAGATACTTCATAATGGTTTTATTTTGTGCAGACTAGTATGCTGAACAAACTTTATAAATAAACATATGCTCTAAAATCAAATCTTCATGGGGTTTGGGGGCTAATACATGGGGGCTCAGAGGGGGGGGGGGGCGAAGAGCTACATTATATCAATATTTTCTGTCCTACATAGCACACAAACAATAAAAATAAACATCACACAAATAATAAAAATAAACATCCTGTGCATATTTCAATATCTATATACACAATATAACACGACACTACTATTAGTCTACTAAGGGTTAATCTGGGCAAGGGCATCCTTCTTTCTTGAAACACATTTCTGTGATCATTGACCACCAAAAGGATTCTCTCTCTCTGAGCAGAATCTTGTGCCATTTCTGCATACTCAGTGATGTCCTTCACACATCTCTCTGTGGCATCATTCACAACACTCAAATCACCCAGAAATTCCCCAACTCTTTTGTACTCTGAGCAGTCCTCCCAGCTCCTTACAGGTCTGTGAAGCCATTCTGTGCCAGCATCCAGGAGGTGGAAGAGGAACCAAGAGTGCTGCCCTATTAATGCACTCAATTGAAACCTCCTATGGAAATTATCAGGAAGCACTGGTTTTCCTGTTTGCCATTGATAGTTTGCAGGTGGGCTCATTTCTATCAGTTTCCGTGCCATAGCACGTCGCACATTGGTAGGTAGCTGCTTATCCCACAGGGCAAAAACTACCAGCTCTTGAGTTAAGTACCATGTGTGCCTTAATACACTGACCAGTGCAGTATCAGCCATATTTGCCCCCCTGGGAGCCAGCAGGGTATAGGGCTTTGTAAGTGTGGAGATCTGTCCACAAAAGCTGATCCAGTCGCGGTGCAGATATTGCAGACCTTGCTTGCAGGAAATATTTGGCATGGATCAGCACCAAATATTCACAAAGGGCCTTTGACTGCTGTCTCCCCACAGCTGTCTGTGCAAATTGCCTGTGCATCATTGCTATCTTCAGCTCATGTAGTGCAATGCCCATGAAACGGGTTTGGTTGGTGGATCCGGGTTTTCGCATTCGGAAACCAATTACTGGTGGACGGCCACCAGAACAGGGACGTTGAACAACGCCACCAAGAAAGGCCACTGTCAAATTCCCTGTGGTCTCTTTGACGGAATGTTCCATTGAGCATCATCTCTCTAGCCCACAGTAGAATTGATTCAGCATGTTGGAAGTGCCAATCATGCTGGTTTGCTGGCACGCCCACAAAGCTAGAGAATTGGGGGCAGTGTTTAAATTAGGCCAGGATGTATGGAATCGCTTGAATAGTTGGTTTTCTGGACTTTTGGTTAACTCTGGTCCAAAATACATGCAATTCACCAACAAGATGGTGACATGCTAGCCACATAACTGGTCTGCTAGGCAAGACTTCAAGTCTTGACGACGCTCCTTTATGACGCCCAGTATTGAAGCAGTGGTGTCAAATACCTGACCCACAATGGCATTTTTTGAACGCTCCAGTCGTCAGTTACCTCACACAGAGCTCTTGCCTGAGATGCTCCAGAACCATCTGGTATGACAGGGGATGCATTTGTGTTCAAGAAGGCATCTCCATAATATAGGACAGAAAATATTGATATAATGTAGCTTTTTACACCCCCCCTCTGAGCCCCATGTATTACCCCCAAACCCCATGAAGATTTGATTTTTAGAGCATATGTTCATTTATAAAGGTTTGTTCAGCATACTAGTCTGCACAAAATAAAACCATTATGAAGTCTCTACTACAAAGTTGGATATTTTCATATAGGCATCCCCCAGGACCTTGGGGTGAATTTTCAAACGCCCATAAGGGACTTAAAAAATGTCCAAAAAAATCTGAAAAAAAATCAGCAAACTTCTGAGTCAAGGGGTCAACTGTGGTGAAATGTACTAAAGCCTACTCAAAAAAGTGTTATTTTGAACACCCTAAGCCACACCCAGTAAGTTGAACTTAATTTTCTTAATATTATATGTTTTCATATTTAAGAACACTTTCAGACCTTTGCTTTCCTGGTGTGTGAGTGTTTAAAGTATAGCTATATTCTAAAAAAAAAAATTTTATAATCAAGAGAAAGTCAAACATTTGCATTGCTCTTCATCATTACTATTGTAGATTAGTATTCTTTTCAAATTCTATTGGCATTACAAATTAAAAGTTTTATAATTATTTCAGTGCAAGCTCTTCTGGATCACCACCCCAAACCACTCCAACAGGAAAGAAAGTACTTCTGTATGATTATGTTGTGCCTGATCATGGAATACCCAAAAACAACAGAGAGGACCTTGCCAATAAACGGGGATTAAATCGGCCAAATAGGTCAATTTTACTACAAGCCCTCTATGACGACATCACAACAACATATGGAAAACAGTAAGTCTCACAAATGTAAAACAGATAATGTCAATGTTCTCACTTTTTAGAATTTTGAATATCATAGATGCTATATTTACCTACACTTTGCATGTGCAAAATTGAAAAGAAAAACAATTATTACTTGTATTCTCATACAATATATTGTAATACATGTATGTATTATGAACAATTCAACTTGACACTTGACTCAAATCAGATAAATCTTACATCATGTAAATATGATATAAGACAGTTTGTTAACCATTTAATTATTCATTATCTTATTTTTTTATCTGGTATATAATCTTATTTTTTGTTCCTTTTAGCTACCTGGATAATGCAGAATATGGCTTGCTTGCCAAGTCCTTATTTCACGGTTACCCCTACTTGACAGAGGGACTACAGCATGAAGATGCATTTGTAAAGTTTTCTTCCATATACATACATAAATTTTATTAAGCATTAGTTGGCATTAGTTGGCATTACACTTTATTTTGTAATATTTCTTTTAACATGATGTGCAAACCATCTATCAGCATTTAACTCAAACAGAAAGTCATAATCCATACCTTATTATTGAGCACTAAAGTTGAATTTCAAACAGCCTTAACATCATTGCTGATTGTAGTCAATCAATATTCATTAAGTAAATTAATCATATAGATTTTTTTTCTCTTTTTTAGTTCATGTGGCACAGAAGAATTTTAGATAAATTTAGAAACACTCGCAGAAGAGCAGATAGGCAGCATCCAGTTGTTGCAGCTTGCATGAAGAGGAAAGCAGATGACAATCCATGTGGGTCAAGCTCAAAAAAAAAAAAAAACTCTTGGGGCCTCCCAAATTTTTTGCCGGATCGAGCAGCAAAAGATGATATTGCAAGCATTGAGAACTTTATTAAGTTCCTGCAGGTAAGAAACTGTTGAACATTATTTACCTTCCTTGAAACTAGGTGCTGTAAACTTATACAAGTCTCTGCGGACATTATTTAATTTATATTAATGATTTACGAAGATAAGCCAATGTTGTTAAGCATTTCTAAGATAGAAAAATCATCATGTCCCACTGAAATCTAAATTGAATTTCAAAAGATGAGAGAGTATTTCGGTACATAATTTTCACATGTTGCTTAGTTTATCAATGATCGTTCACAATTTTTAGACACAGAGCACACTGAAGGAAGAAAAGCAGGACAAAGAGAGAATTAAAGTCCGCATGGATCGAACCTTCCCTGATAGAAGAAAACAGATAATAGAAGAGGGACTTGCTCTTTCATCTCTCAAAAAGATCCATCCATTACTTTTCAATGAAATGAAGTAAGTCTCACTCTCTCAATATGTCTCAAGTGTCAGACTGTCCAAATGATCTCCTAAATATTCAAAAGGGCTAATGTACAACAATTACAGGTAGTCAGGATGAGAAATTATGTCGTCATTGTGTTTTCAATTGCACATGGTTATCAAGAAAAATAAAATGTCAATCTTATTTATTATTCTACAAGCTTCATGTAAAGTTTATTATATATCTCAATCTTCAAAATTATTAAAATTTTGATAGCAAGCCTTTGAACCAAAAGGAATATCTCATGTAGTTGTTAAAATGATGTATTTTACTTCAATAAGTTTTAGCAGACATTATTGTAAATTGTCATATATTTGATAATTTTGCATTTATTCCATAGTGATATATATGTTTAGTTGTTGTTGATTAAACTTTTAATGACATTTCAGATTTCAATTGTCATCAATCTCACATTTGATCAAGGGGTGAGAAGATATGCTGACCGGATAAACGCATTAGCTGCTTCCAAGCCCAAACTGAAGCGTTCTTCTGTGAGGCTAATGGCAAAAGAGTTCATCCCAAGAAATGAAAGAAAGGGTAATTATCTGCTTATAATATATTTACAAATATCATAAAGCTACAAAGTTTATGTGATTTTTGATTTAAGTGACCTGTCAATGGGAGGCATTTTAAAAGATATTATAATATTTATGTTTTAAGTCTACATTATACTTATTTAGCATCTATACGTTATACAAATGTAATTATTAGATGTTTTAGATCTTCACTGATTATGAACACATTTAGTTGTACTGTTTTTCATGAAATGAATCTTTTGCTTTTTCTCAGCTGCTCAAGATGTGCTGGCTATTGTGTCAGTGCCCAATCTTCTGAAAGAAGATGTGTCCAAATTCATCCTTACTGAAGAGGATGATGAGAGGATGACCCCATATATTGTGACTGGCCAGGATAATTTGGACTGGAACTATTTCTACATAATGGCTGACAACATAAAAATCTGTCATACACAAACCTTGACAAAGGCCATTAAACTGCTCCTTTGTACTTTTTTGTTTTTAATATAGCATATCCAAATGCCATAAAAGGAACTCTAACTTTTTATCAGAAGGTATTTTTAAACCTTCCAGATTGTGCTAGTAAGATCCAAAAAGTAGTCAAACTTTTAGCCGATATTAGTAAATAGAATTGCACAAGTGTATATCAGGAAATAAAGTATTTTATATGTGAACTTTCTAGTAATGTTTTTCATTTCACATTTCAGAGTAGAAACTTTGAAAGGGGGAGCCCCACACGTCTGGATTATGTGCACAATGAGGCCAACTTACACGGTTGCGTGGCTTATTTGGATTCTTTTATCAGCTGCACACTTACCTGTTGGGATAGTTGACATGAGTATGATGATAGAGTCCATATGTTTTGATTATCATGTTCAACATAACTATGCAACCAAAGTGAACATGTTGATAAAAGAGTGCAAATTATGTCTTCTAGGAGTAGTCAAGTGACTCTGTAGAGTTTATGTGACTGCCAATAGAGTCTGGGTGACTGTCCTATGAGGGTTCAACTGACCTTGCCAGGAGAGTCTGAATGACCCTTCTATGAGAGTCACCTAACAGAGTCCAAACTCTGCTAACAGAGTCCAATTGACTCTCATGGAAGGATATTTTTGACTCTTCTAGCAGAGTCCAGTGAACTGACCTAACAGAGTCCAATTGACTCTGCTGCGTGAGTCAGACTGACTCTCATAGGAGGATATTTGGACTCTTCTAGCAGAGTCAACATGACTCTCTTACACGTGTAAGTTGACTCTGAGGGTGCTCAATTTAGACATAGGTGCTGGGCCCTTATGAGTCACGTGGACTCTGTTTTGGCTGTCAGTGCTGGTAAATATTGCACCGTCCCTTATACCCAACCTACTGTAACAAACATTTCAAACATGTGCCCTATTCCTTGCAGCTGGATATGCTAGTGCCAAGACAAGGACCTGGGTAAAACATTACCAATAAAAAAAAATTAAAAAAATGCAGACATGTGTTAATAGTGAATGAAATTAATGATCATGACTCTGAAAGCTATTTTCACAAATAGGTTATAATCATGTGGTCTACAAACAATGCCTTTATTTTACTGTTGACAAGTGCATCTTTTCAGAGTTCAATGTTTCCAAGCGTATACATTGACAAAGGTCGGAATTTTATGTGAATGGTATTGAACTTCATCTTACTAAGTTATTGCCAGAGTTTCTTCTTTGTATTCCTTTATAATGGTAAAGAATTGCAGCCAGACAAGTGAAATTTCTGTTTAAGAATTGCAATGAATGGGTGCGAAGGGAGAGGGGCTATGACGAAGTGAGAGATGTGTGTGTGTGGGTGGGGGTGGGGGGGGGGGGGGAAAGCAAAAACAAAGATGGACGTGGGACTTCTATGAACTGGGTCGTGGACAAAAGGCTGAAAAATTGTGAAATGTGGAAAAAAAGGCCAAAACTCAAGGTTGTGGGAAATAAGACAAAAATAGTAATCCCGGCCCCCAGCAAACAGTATAATGTTAACCTATCATTAGCATAACATTAGCAGTTAAGTTAGGCTAACCTTATCTGGTGATATTAGCGTAGTATTAAATGTGGACACAAAATCTTTGTAGGGTAATGTTAGCATATAACCTTAGTTTAACATTACCATGTAATGTTAATTTAACATTAGAACATAACATTTTTTTAATGTAAGAAGGTAACATTATTTTAATCTTGAAACATAACATTATTTGAATGTAAGAATGTAATATTATTTTAGTATTGGAACATAACATTACATAACAAAATAACATTATTTGAATGTCTTTATGAAGACTGTTTTTAGTAGTAGGAATATCCATTTGGTTGAGATTTAATGACACTACCACTTACATTTTAACATTTACTTAACGTTGCGGTCACCATCACGGGACCTTCAACAGAAGTGACTTCTTCTGGTCTTTTTTTGATGACGTCACACGGCGCTTCCGAACTCTACTGAGAAGAGCAGAACAATTGGTGACCGATGAAGAAGACCCGAAGAAAAGAAAACTAGCCACGTGAAGAAGGTACTCAAGATCAATGGTTATAAACCATGGGCCTTTAAGATCCCGCCCAAGAAGAACAAAGGAACCGACTGAACCGAGTGAGTCGACACGCAAGAAGTTTCGGTCAAACTACCGTACATTAAAAGGTGCTTCTGAAGCTGTCCAACGAGTGCTTAAAAACCATGGCATTCCCTCGTTCCACAAGCCCTTCAATACCATACGTAACCTATTAGTACGCCCCAAAGACAAGAACGATCCCAAGAAGACGTGTGGGATTATATACAACATCTCTTGTCCCAGCTGCAAGGAGACGTACATAGGGGAAACGGGCAGAAACCTGGAAACCCGCCTGAAAGAGCACTTGGACCCGAAATCCTCTCAGTCAGCTGTACAAATCCACACCAGCAGTACAGGACACTTGTTCAATCAAGACTCTGCGAAGATCATCGGCAGAGAGGATAATATACACCGAAGGAAGATCCTAGAAGCAATAGAGATCTACAAGCACCAACCGCAGCTAAACCTTAACCAAGGCAAGAGCATCCCCCCGACCCTCCTCCATCTGCTGTCTGACGGGAATTCCACCTGTCAGACGAAGCGCCGTGTGACGTCATCAAAAAAAGACCAGAAGAAGTCACTTCTGTTGAAGGTCCCGTGATGGGACGCAGCGTTAAGTAAATGTTAAAATGTAAGTGGTAGTGTCATTAAATCTCAACCAAATTATTTGAATGTATGAATGTAATGTTATTTTAATCTTGGCTGTTAATATTAGAATTATATTTTTACACTTCAGACAAAAACACAATTTTATTTTATAATCAGTTTATTATTCATTTTACAAAATGATCAAACTTCTTCTTGGTCTGCCTCATGCCCTTCAGCCTCATTCCTTCCCTGAAAAAAAAAAAGCATTTAAATTAATTCAAACACGGAGCCCTCATTTGAGGCTGAATAAACATATTTGTTTATTCCAGTTTAACATATATGCAAATTATTAAGTGATAAAAAATAGTTCAGTATTTCTATTTCAATTACCTCATCTTTCTTCCCTGAGGAACCTCTAAATGGTGCTAAAGTTAAGGTTTCTCCTATTCTGGCCGCCACCTCTCTTTCCCCACATTTTTTTTGCACTGCCTTTAAAAGTGTAAAATAATTCACCTTAAACTCTACATATCTGGTAGATGGTACATCATAAACATGTTTTTACATAATAATAAATGAGTTACTCTAAGTGACAAATCTGTGAAACAGTTTTTTTAACTTATTTCTTTTTTATAAAACTAATTTCTTTTTTATGTTATTTATTTCTGTGAAACAATTTATTAATTATTAATTATTCTTTTATTGCATGGTACCAACGACAAGAACACTACATTGTATGTGTTTTCGTGTTTTCACACATCATCAGTTACTAAACAATCAAATAATTAAATATACTCTATAGTATATTGAAGTATATGCATTAATTATTCAATGTCTTTAATGTTTGTTCTCAAAACAATGTAAATCTATGTTTCTACAAAATCAATCGAGTATTACGGAATGCATCAACTTACGAACGATACCTCTGTAAATAGCAGTTTTGTCAAAGGTAGTTTTGGCAGCCTTGCCTTTGGCAGCCTTTCCTTTAAGTCTGTATTGGCTCATCAGCTCATTTGTCATGAGCCGCCTCATAATTCTGCAGACCTCAACACCGACACTATTGCCCCCGAATCAAGCAAAGATATTGCAACTGAAACATAACAAGAAACACTAATTAGTTTCAATGATCTATGCACATAAAGAAGTTGGGGATATTATGCTGTTTTAATATTGTGGCAACATTCAATGAGACTGATAAATTAATAGTGCAAATCACCAGAGCCTTTCTATGTTTTCCTTCCTCCAGACGTGTGAACATGGCTTCTAGCTTGTCAGGTGACGTCATGGGATTCTGTGCGACTTCCTCATCCTTCACGGAGACAAGTACTGCATGTACTTGTCGAAGCAAACGCATATGCTCGCACTGCTCATCAATAAGCACATCCAATCTCTGTAGCACTTGTTGCTGAAAACCTAAAATAAGTAGATTTAAATTACAGTTTATGCGGGGTTTTACAGTTCTCAAACCACATTTGATTTTATACCCTGACTTAAACAGGTCTTCCAGTTTTGTAAATATTTGCATCCCTGTCATAAATTTTCCAAAAATTTCAAAAACATTCACTAAAAGCTTATATGTTTTACTGTGTATTATAAATGTGACCATACAATCTAACATTCTTGATAAAATATTAGATTTAAAAAGTCAACTTACAAGTATCTTTTGAGTGGGCTTGTATTTCTTGAGGAAGTTGGCGTTTCCCTGAAACTGGACATGCTATCTTCAGGGCCGTAGCCAGGATTGCAAAAACAGAGGAGGCAAATATATTGGGCAGGGTGTAAAGAAGCACCGTGAGGCTAGGGCATTTTGAGGGCATGCTACCCCGCCCACAAGAAAAGTTTTGAATTTGGACCCTTTTCATAGCTTTTGAGGCTATCTATGACAGAAAAGCTTTCTTTTTTTTCTTTTAAAACCCTCCAATAACACGGGGATCTCCATGAACAGAGGAGGCAGTTGCCTCCTCTGCCTCATATGTAGCTACAGCCCTGATCTTGGCCTTCATTACTGAAGTATCCTGAAAGGGTAATGTAATTATTTATTGGAAGTCGACGTCGGCTCCCTAGCCAAACAACTGTGGGTAGGCTAGGGAGCCGACATTTGTCGGCTCCCTAGCCTACCCTCAGTGTGTAAGCTAGGGAGCCGACGGAAATATCTATAATACTAGTGTAACAGCTTACCACTTTGTAAGACATATATGAAGATAAGATCTTCCTGTTATACTATAATAAATGTTTTGGTTACAACATAGACAACCACTTTTTATGCATACATGATATTTGCATAAAACATTAAAGATAGTCAGGTTGAGAGGTTAAATTGAGTATGCCTAATAAATGTATTTCAATTAAATTGTATTTTGTACATATGTATATGTGAGAAGAATTCATATATTTGAATTAAAGCATTAAGCATACATTTTTGTGTTTTAGCTTACCCCTTTAATAAGAAATATATGATTATTATATCATCCTGTTATCCTATATTGAATGATTATATTATCCTGTTATCCTATATTGAATGATTTAGTTTCATCATATTAGTTATATGTATGTATTACGTGATATTTGCACAAAACTATGATTTTCACAATAGTTACTGATAAAAGATGATTAAGTGAGCCTAATTTGAATATGTATTCTGGAGATATTTCTTTTAATGAAATTGTACTTAGTAGCTAAGTATATGTCTGAAGTACATGTATTCATATAATTAAATTCAAGGACTATGCATACATTGTTTTGTCCACTGTAACTAAATTGAATAGTTAGGTGAATGTCTTAACCAGTTGACCAATCAGGTTATTTGTTTGCTAAGAATGATTTATTTACTGGGAATTCAAGGAGTGTTGCAAGAAGTGTCAGTTCAGTTGTTAAAAAGACATGTATATCTTCTTAATACTTCATTGAATATTGACATTCAAAAATCATTACATACAAAAATTCCATATTTCAAATGATACTTATAATACATATAGTAGTTAATCTTGTTCATACTAATACATGGATGTAACTGTGAATTAAACTTTTAATAATATAATATTGCTAAGCAATTTCATCATTTCATCATATTATTTTTTCTTTTCTACTAAAATCAACATTTTCTTCATCCATGCAGGCATAGGTCAACACATTTTCCTCATATATCATTCCTGATTCCATTATGCTACCTGTTAACACATTCTCAACATAACCATACAGCTTTCTTGCAGAAAGGTGTTTGCTTACTTAATTTTGATTGTTTTCTTGGGAGTCCTACTTACAACACTTTATAAGTTCCGAACAATTAAAATGTTCTAGGCAAACAAACAACCTAATTGATTATCTTGTTAAGACATTCATGAACCTAAGTGACCTTTAATCAATTTAGTTACAAAGGACAAAACAAAATGTATGCATAATGCTTGAATTCAACTACATGTATATGAATACTTCTGACATAAACTTATGTACTAAGTACAATTTCATTGAAAGAAAGTTATTAGTATTAGTCAAATTAGGATTTCCACATAACCATCTTAAGCAGTATGAATAATCAAAATTCATCTGTTATTCAAATATCATGTATGCATAAAAAGTGGTTGACTATAATTTAACCAAAACATTCAATATAGGAAAACAGAAAAATGTAATCTTCATATATTTCTTGTAAAAGTGGTAAGCTAATACACTCTACTATTATAGATATTTCCGTCGGCTCCCTAGCTCACACACTGAGGGTAGGCTAGGGAGCCGACAAATGTCGGCTCCCTAGCCTACCCACAGTGGGTTGGCTAGGGAGCCGACGTCGGCTCCCTAGCCACTTCCTTATTTATTAACTTGTCTTTGTAACTCTGCTGTGGCCAGTTCAATAAGTTTTGTGATATTTCCATGACGCCAAAGAAAGCTGGCTAATCTGACATTTAAAAATATAGCTGAAAGACTTTATCCTTTTACTTTGGGTTATCAATGTTAGCATACAGTCTAGTATTATCAATAAAGATAACATTTTCAAAAAGTCAACTTACGACCATCTCTTGTGTGACCAAAAGGAGGATTTGGGGTTCTTGGAGAATGCTTAGCTGCTTCCCTCAAGCCGGACACCAGATTAGCACTGCTCCTTTCCTGATCTTCCGTACTGATGAAATCTGATTTACAAAATTAGTATAAAGTGCTTTTTAGTACATTATTAACTTTTGCTCAATATACAACCTAAAAAGATTAATTTATCCACCCTGTTTTGGCCAAATTGATCAGTTTAAGAATATCTACATTCTGCTGCTATTTAGCAGCTAACGCAAACTAATTTAACACCAAAATATATCTACAAAAGATTTTATTTTCAACTTGTACATTAATTTGATTCTATATTATATACTCCACTCCGAGATTTATGAAATCCCATCGTCTACTAGACAAAGACATCTTTACTTATTACAAACTCTGAGCATGTGTGTTTTTGTTAACATACGCATATTCATAATACATATTTTCACTTTAAAAAGTAAACTTACGAGCCTCTCTCAACTGATTTGATGTATTCTGGATACTAAGGCTTGGGATGGCTATTGGAGACAAAGAACTCCTTTCTTGTTCTTCATTACGCAAGAAATCTGATATAAAAAATAGTATGGGTAACAAATGTACAGTGTTACAGTAAATATGTGGTACAATGTATATGAAACCTGGTTTTATTCTATCACCTTTAACACCAATACCCCAATCAACAAGTAGCGATATTTCCTCTACGCACCCGAAGCTTCAGGCAATGTTGCAGTTTTTTTTTCTTATGCGACGAGACACTTTCATCATCTAAACAGTGAAAATTAAATGATTTTTGACATCTCGGATGGCAATGTCAGATATAGGCAGAATTTCATTCATATAAACATCTCGCCCTTAGAATACATTAACAATGTATGCATTAAAACATGAACTCAAATTTGATCTTAGAATAGTGGAAAAATATATACCATCACTATCTGCGTCACTCCAATCTGCTAAGGTTTGGGGCCTCCGTCCTTTCTTCACGGTAGTATCTAAACAGTAGGCAACATTCTCATATTTAACATTGGTCTCCTATTATAAGCTGAAAGGATAATGTACTTTATTTTTTCCCACCCACACTTCATTTAAATCCTCAAGGCATAAGTTTGTTTCATAAATCGCACATAGACAGTTTTATAGTGCATATACATAACCTCATATGAAGCCTGCTTTTAATTCTATTATAACTACATGTACTACACAAACCCACTGGTACCATATTTCAATTACATATCTGGTGCTTTTAGCAATTTTGAAGATTTTTTCATTTTTTGCGAGACACTGCCATCGTCTGTGAGAATAACTTTATAAATTAGAATGAAATAATATAGCTTGAAAAACACAGTGGTCACACAAGCACTGTTGGAAATTCTTGAATTAAGTAGACAAGATTTGTGACATATGGTATGCAGCATTGGCAATTTTTTCTGCTGCCTTATAATCCAAAAACAAGTCTTATTTTTATTGAAGAATCTTCAATAAAAATAAGACTTTTTTTTTGGATCACAGGCAGCAGAAAAAAAAAATAAGAAAAATCTTGAATTAAGGGCAAGCAACTATAAAAACTTAATTGGCTCTCTCCAATCAAAATGTTTAACTATCTTGCTATATTTACACACAAAAAAATGCTATTATATTGCAGAAAACCATACACAAAATAAAGTAATCTAACATAAATATATAAGTATCGTACATACCACTACATTCATCTTCTCTAACAAATCTTTCTGTGGGTTTATGGGGCCTCTTGGAAGAAAGTTTGCCTACATCATCAACATTAGATTTCTCACAGGCTGCTTCACTAGCAGCAGCAGCGTCTCAATAGGTATCTGGTAAATAAATTAGGAGTTCAATCATTATCAATTTGATCAAACTGGAAGATATTACATCTTTAATATCACAATTTATTGTACTCAGAGTCTGCTATGATTTCTATTTCTTAAAGAAAGCTATTATTTAAATAAATATCACATATTGACAAAATTTGCTAAATATAGCAATTTCTCATTTCTAATGTAGGTCTCAATAGAATCTATTCTATTACCAAATTTGAGATTGTGATCTGTGTTTTCCATGAAAATATTAAACCTCTTTTCATAAAAATCCTGACCCGAAACCTCCCCCAATTTTCTTTATCAGGTAACTCGCAACTCTTTGCTTTCTGCCTTACACCTTTGGAAGGCCAGTAGCTAAAATCTTCCTGCTACAATCAAAATATATAATTACGAACTTGGGAATAGAAGTACATCAATATTCAAAATGCATGATGAGAATCAAAGTTAACACTGACCTTTTCCGTCTTGGACAACCATACTACAGGAACTACTTCGACTGTCCTCCCTTCTTCCACAAATTCTACCACTGCATACATGTTTAATCCTATAAAAATACAAAAGTACAATATTTATTAATATGCAGTCATAGCAAAATATGTCCCCATAAACATCTATAAATTACATCTAGACAGTGTTACTGAAATGTAAGTTAAATGAGCACATTTGTTATGTTGTAAAAGAATTTAAGAACAATAAGCAATGGGAGAATTATATACGCATTGCAAGTAGACTTGGTACATGCATTGTATACGTTTTATTTTACACCAACCGCCCGTGCATTTAGTCAAGTTAAAGCTAAGATAGTATTAAAAAATAGTAATAACAGTATCATAGCAAAATATACTAACAAGCAAATGCACTATCCCTAATACCACTTTTCCTCGATCATCGCCCTTTTGATGGAATACAATCGCCCTCTGTTTAAGTTTATCAGCTGCAAGAGTTTGCATCCGAGTGTTTCGAATGCAACCTTGATAACCATAATACATTGCTGTATTAACGGGATGTCGAGAATAGGGTTTCAATCTGTAATATACTCTGCAAAGTATCATTTTCACTCCTCTCTCATTCACTTCATTCACCTCTTCTACAGCCTCACAACAGTCATTATTATCTAGGATGTATCCATTTTATTGAGAAATGCAAGACACTTGTTCTTCTACCGCAGTGACGTCTGACAGCACATTTTCTTTCTCACGCAGTCTTTTTATAACCTGTACTAGTGGATTTTTGCCATTTCGGACATGTATTTTTAACTGGTTCAGATAGCTTTCAAATGGGAAAAAACTAACATTATCTAATGGACCATATTGTTCTACATCGTCAGCTATATGCAGAAGTCCGTGGACATTGTAGACAACAAAACTTTTCCCTATATGTGTTGAAGCTTTC
>CM032660.1:58966934-58979163 GCA_019095985.1 Streblospio benedicti | reverse complement strand
TTGAACGCAGCATCTTTATACCATAAATTTCACATGCCAAACTTCTCTCATTTTCTAGACATACTAGCGGAAAAGAGACCCAAATATTTCTCATGTCTAGACTTGGCAAATGGGTTTTCACAACTGGCATTGCACCCAGATTCGCGGGAACTTTATTGGTTCCACTGGACTGGATCGAGCTATTGATTCCAAAGGACAGCTCAGGGGTTATACATGGCAGTTCTGCTTCATTAGTAAATGCTTGTCAATCCTACTAAATAAATACATCAACAAAAGTATATTAATTTACATTGATGATGTGCTAATCTTCAGTGATTCATTTGAACAACATTTAATCGACATCGACAACGTACTTAGTGCGTTACACAATGCAAACTTGAAAATAGCGCAAGCTAAGTGCACATTCGCCAAAACCCGCGTCACATACTCGGGACATGAAATAGGCGAATACGGGTTTACACCAAGCGACAATCACACATCTGCATTGTCTGAATTCCCCTCTCCTCGGGATGGGAAAAGTCGCAAATCATTTTTAGGGATTTTATCCTATTTTTCAGATTTTATACCAAATAGAGCTAAATTGGCGAAACCACTTCAGAAACTGACGTTACCCAAAACTCCGTTTATATGGTTATCTAGATCTTCATGGATGGGTCTTTAGGGGAGTTCATCAATAGCTTGGCCTGGGATGATTGACACACAATTTAGCACAGCGTTAAAGTGTTCTGCCCAACGGTTAAGGATGCCAGCTTTATCTTTGATGAGGGTCTGCCCATCTGTAACATACAGAGGTGAGCTTCCATGGGATATAGGGCCGTACACAGCTTTCAGAGCAGAATAGAAGGATTTGGTGTCTTTCTGATCATATGCAGCTGGCAGTTCATCAGAGAGGTCCTTACACTATCAGTTCTTCATGGCTCTTAGGCGTGCCTGCACTTCCTTTTTAAGGCAAATGTACCAGTCCTTCAATGATTGGGATGATTTATCTCCCAAATATTTGATGTGGGCCTGGTGCAATTTGGGCAGAAGGCTCTGAATATCGGGATTATTCTCGTCAAACCAATCGCGATGCTTTCGCTTCAGGAAACCAACTGTTTTCTCTGCAGAGCTGTGGAGTGCATTACGGAGGGCATTCCAGTGATCATCAACAGATAACCCCTCTCTGTTGATTTTTCCCAAAGCCTCTTCACACAGCTGACGAAACTGAATTGCTAGTTTGTCAGATGAGGATAGTCTTTTCACATCAAGTCTCTTAGCGGGGGCAGCTGATCTTACTTTTTTTGTGCTTTGAAAGAGAATGCTGTTGTGATCCGTAGCAAGCGATGATCAGATAAGCAGGTTGATGGTATCATAGATCTCGTGAGACAGACATCATTGATATCACACTGACGTACCATAGCAAAGTCAATTTGGTACCAATGTCCAGATCGAGGGTGAACCCAAGTAGATTTCCTAGCTCTGCTTTGTTGGAACAAGGTGTTAGTAATGAGCTAGTTTATGCTGTGAACATGCCGTGAGGAGAAGGAGCCCATTGGAGTTCATCTTACCAATTCCATGCCGACCTAACACTCTACCCCATGAGCTGAAAATGCGTACTTTTAATGAACATTTTGTTCAATTTCACGAAAAATGACATGATATTATAACGACCAATTTTAAATTGTTATAAATTAAGGCCATTTCCCACTAACCATTTAAAGGGCATCGGCACACTCATGGTCTAATTCATAAATTACGATGCAAGTGTGTTACAGGGCATTGTTCAACTGGTTGAAATAATATATTTCAATAGATTTCAGCAAGTGGTAGTAAAATGGTTTTTTTTAGAATGGACACAAATAAAAGTGAAGTTCCTTCAAGGTCAATACATGGCCCACTCTTCTTTTTGGTTAATGTAATGATATTGTGAATGAAATTGAATCTAATATATATTTATGTGCTGATGATAATACTTCACTTCTTTAAAACTTTATAGATCCAATCCGATCCTTTCATAAATCAAATAGAGATCTGTCCGAATTGGATGTTTTGTCTAAACAATGACTTTTAGTTTCAATTCTTTACAAAAACAAAATATATACTTTTTCAAAGAAAAATAACAAACTAGATGTTCAAGTATTATTTTAAAGGGTATATAAAATCAAAGAGCTTGTAGTGACGGTTGCCCAGGATATGTCTTATTAAGAATTGTTGCACTGATAAAATCACGAACGGAATGGATTTACTTAGAATTTTGAACAGAAACCTACTTTGACATTATTCCAGTTTAAAGAAATTATGCATATAATAAATATTAATTCATATTTTTTTTCTTAAATTTTGTGCACGTGAACAAGGAATAATGTAAGGGATTTGGGACTAATGCAAGTGCAAAAAGATATAATGGTTCACTTTTGTCGAGTGTCACAAAATGTTTATCATCCCTAAACGCAGCAGCAGATGCTGACATTCAGTACAACCAATTAGAGAATGTGTCGTACTTCACAGCCAATGATTGCAAGGCATTGAAAGTATAGATATGTAAAATTTAGCGGTTTTACAGTCCCCAAAAAATATCAACCGAACGTATACGACAAACGTATCACTAAATTCGTTAGTAACGTCTGCCTCAATGTACGTCAAAAGTGTTCCGTACGTGAAACGTCAAGGCTCTTTGTAAATAACTGCTGACGGCTACACAGGAAAAATAAACATTCATCAAAAACTAAAATATCTCACTCGTGTGCAGTAGTCAAAAGGAAAGCAAAATGGCTACGGCAGGTGGATCCAGCTCTTCTTCAAGTGATGGTACTGAATCTGATGAAACTTCTACCAGTGATGAAACTGAAACTGATAGTACTGATGAAACTGATAAAACTGAAACTAAATCATCAGCGTTGCCCCAAGACCCGTTGACAAAGGCGTTGCACGGCGCCATGGACGCGTATGAACTTTTAAGAGGACGTGTACACGAAGTTGACGCCGGCATCAAGGGGGTGACAAATTTGATCAATGGCTTTATGAAGGTATTGCTTACTTTGAATTCTAATAAGAGCAAGAGCGAAAGAGAAATAGAGTTTCCTTCTTGAATTAACCTCATCGGGCTGCTGGGCGTATTTATTATGACAAGACACGCAATGCGTTCTCTTAATAGCAGGCCTACAAAATATTTTGTCTAATAATAAATTTTACAATTTATTAAATGAGACTAAATGCCATATTATTTTTGCATGACATTTTGATTACAGACAAAATTTGAGGACCTGTTAGGAGACTTTAATTCACCTGATCCATCTCAGGCTGAAGAGATCTATCTATTTCTGGCTGGCGGTTTTGATATTGAGATAGAAATTCTTCAGGAGGTCATCGACAAGGTATGAAGTATTTAAATCATTTAAAAAAAGCTATTCACTAGATTAAACTAAAGTATACAATATCCCCACTGGTTAAAGAACCAATTTTGATCAAACTTATCATATATCAAACCAGTTTTCAAAAGTAGCTTTAACTTTAGGTTCATTATGCTGCATGGAAGATCATAAATGGTCATGCAAATAAGACTATAAACACAGATAAGGATGATTACGACAAACATACACATCCATGGGAAAATAAGGTAAGATGTCATCATTAATACAACTATTATTAAAATATGATTAACCAAAATGGATAATGTTTGCTAGATAATTGTCCTGTAGATACAATCTAAACATCGTCAACGCGCTTTTAAATCCACATTTCATTAGATGCTGTTGGACTTATGGATAATTTTAAACATTCTTTCCAGAGAGGATAAAGTCCCATGGACACCACCGTTATTATATTATTCATGTTTTTTTTCTTTAAACTTTATAACTTCAAGTGTTTTAAATATATCACATAATCACAAAAGTTAGCAAAATAACGAAGCATTACTTTTTCAATTCAGTTGTAATAAGAACGTAGTAACTTCCTCAAAAATTGCAGTAGCAAAATTTTAGAAATGTGAACGTTTGTGTTTTCTAATAAAGACTGATAATATCATCTAGGTATCAAATGAAGATGTACAAAATACACGTAGAATTGATATGAACGCTATAATAAACCGGTTTGGCAACGTTCAACTGACAGATGATGTATGTGGTGCAGGAAATAGTACTCAATCACAGGTACAAAAATTCGTTTATTTTGGTTCTATATCCAGATGTAAATATAGGACATATAAGTAAAAGTACTCATAATATGTTGAAATATTAAAATGGAGACAGTGCAATATTTATACGTATCACGGATTAATATGTAATAGGACAAATACTAATCAACAAATTGGAATCAATACTTCAAAACGTGAGTGGGCATAAACAATGAAAAGAAGACGAGTTTAAAAATGTAAATGATTATCACTTGCAAACAAGTATTGCTAAAACCCATTGGCAAGTAACATGTATTGTAATAATTAGCAGGTATGGTTACCTGACTGTAATGGTGGGCAATCATAATAGGTAATTTTCAACATGGTCAATAAATTCAGAAACATGTGTGTATCAGTATAAAGCATGTAGAAGATAAAGATGTGTACTACCTTTGCTCCTCATAAGTCAACACTTTGTTTTACAACAGTTTGATAAATTTATTTTGATTCTCAAGCATTTAAGGCCATTTAAGACCTCTATGAACGAAGTTAATGGTGTGTTAATGTTATCGTTTTAATTAATATCTTTTAGTTTATCCTATACATATTACAGTTATCATTTTAGGCTGGACATGAGGATATCCACGAAAAAAACGCTGATAGTTGCAAAACAAACTCAAGAATGACAAGGGAGCCAAGAAACCTAGCACCGATAAAACAAGCGCAAAATGAACATATAAGCTGTGAAGACGGAATCTCAAACGATGAAAATTTGATGGTGAGAACGCCAAGAGATGGAATTAGAAGTGACATAGTTTGCAATAGCCCCCGATTACTAGCACAAAGAGAACGATTGCAAGATGCGCATATGAGCTGTGGAATCGTAATGTCAAACGATAACAGTTTGATGGTAAGAACACCAAGAGATGTAATAAAAGCTGCCATCGTTTTAAATACCCATCGATTACTAATACAAAGAGAACAATTTCAAAATGCGCATATGAGCTGTGGAACCGTAATCTCAGAAGATGACAGTTTGATGGTAAGAACAGCAAGAGATGGACTTAGAGATGACATAGTTGTCAATACCCCCCGATTACCAACACGAAGAGAACAATTGCAAAACAAACCTATGAGCTGTGGAGATGAGAATATCAATGAAAAACACGCTGATAGTTGCAAAATGCCATGTGAAACGTCCAGTGAACTTGACGACTTAGGCCCTGATGTTAGACGCAAAACAAACTCAAGAATGACAAGGGAGCCAAGAAACCTGACACCGATAAAACAAGCGCAAAATGATGAACATATGAGCTGTGAAGACGGAATCTCAAAAGATGACAGTTCGATGGTAAGAACGCCAAGAGATGCAAGAGATGGAATAAGAGATGGCATAGTTATGATGAACAAATCCCCCCGATTACTAACACGAAGAAAACAATTGCAAAATAAACCTGTGAGCTGTGGAAACATAATCTCAAAAGATGATGGTAATTTGACGGCCAGTACAGCAAGAAATGAAGTTAGAGATGGCCAATTGGATACCTCCAGAAAGGAGATATCACTGAACTACATTGGAGAGCCTGTAGAAGGTTTGAATTCAGTATTAAAACAAATCAACGTCAGTGATTCAGAAAGCCTAAATAGTAAAGATGACCAGTTGGATACCTCAAGAAAGAACATATCACTGAGCTACATTGGAGTACCTGCAGAAGGTTTAACTTCAGTATTAAAACAAATCAACGTCAGTGATTCAGAGAGCCTAGATAGTACATTGAAGTCCGAAAAGAGTAATACAAGTTCAAGACGGGTAGGAAGAAAACTGTTAAGAAAAAGAGATTCAATGGAGGGTGGAAATCTTAGTAGCAGTGAAGAAAGCGAAAGCAATAAAGAAACAGTAAGAGATGTACATGGTGATAGCTTGTTGCCTGAAAGTGATGAAGTAACAGAGAATACTGACGACAATATCATTGGAAAAAGACGAGTTCGACCGAAAACATGTGTCCTGAGGGCTGCAACAATTGAACCAACAGTTGAACATTTTGATAGCTTGCTTCCTGAAATTGATGAAGTAACAAAGAATACTGACGACAATATAATTGGAAAAAGACGAGTTCGACCGAAAACATGTGTCCTGAGGGCTGCAACAGTTGACCATTTTGATGGCTTTTGGCCTAAAATTGATGACGTAACAAAGAATACTGACGACAGTATCATTGAAAAAAGACGAGAACGACTGAGAACATGTGTCCTGAGGGCTGCAACAGTTGAACCCCTAAAGGTAGGCTATACTCATATATTATACTAAATACTATGCTCCAAATGCCGATCCATTTTTAATAATATTCTATAACCATGACTACTAGTGTATGCATTGTCATTATTTACCCCTCCGCTCCCCTCACACCCATCCCCCTTCACCTTTTCATTCCCCAAATTCATTTTCAAGTCGATGTTGCCATCTCTATAACTGCTTTCAAGCATGCTGACCCGTGATATCCGTTCGTTGCCCTCACCGCTTTTCTGAAAATCTCTTCCTGTCGCAGATATTTGTACTATTGTGTTGATGTGATGTGAATATTGTAAGGATATTCTAATTTTGAACACGTTCAGAGATTTGAGTAGTATGTTGTGTCACTTTGATAATATTGCTTTGCTGTTGCTGTTGCTAAACGGCTATTATATGTGAGGGAATTGAATTGAATGTGAAACTCCTATCACTCAGGTGTCATCATCACCTCGTGTGTCCACTGGGGCTAGGAAAAGGCTGTTATCGAGGTTATCAAAGATGCCACTCGAGGAATCAACAAGAAAACCTCATAAAATCAATTCTACTCGTTCTACAAAAAGCTGTGCTCTGACTGACAGCACTAAAGGTAAGTGAAAAAATGAATAAAATATCTTGTTTGATCCCCCAAACCAAACTTAACAATATGTTTCAGCAAACGCTGCTTAGTACTTTTGCAGGCAGGCACAAACCTTATTCGTCAATTTCTGGCCACAAGTGCACGACCATGTTTAGAATAATGAAGCATTAACACTTCGTAATTTCTTGTAGCAATTCTGCCAAAACTGATGCCGTGCCAACGTGCAACTTTCATCAAGATCCGGGAGCAGCAGCAGGATAACAAGACAGCTCGTACTCACAAAATTAGGCCTTCTAGAAGCCGTACAAAGGTTGTCGCGTCTAGAAGCCGTATGAATGTTGCCAGACCTTCTAGAAGCCGTACACAAGTTGTCACGTCTAGAAGCCGTATGAATGTTGCCAGACCTTCTAGAAGCCGTACAAAGGTTGTCACGTCTAGAAGCCGTATGAATGTTGCCAGACCTTCTAGAAGCCGTACGACGGTTGTCACGTCTAGAAACCGTATGAAGGTTGCCAGGTCTAAAAGTCGTACGAGGGTTGTGTCATCTAGAGGCCGTAGGAAGGTTACCAGGTCTGGAAGCCGTCCAAAGGTTGTCGCGTCTAGAAGCCGTACGAAGGTTGTCGCGAGGCCAAAGCCAAATCGCCAATTCTCCAACGAGAGTTATCGAGCAAGTGAAAAATTCAGTAAGATTAAAAAGTATTTTTTTCTTATTCAGTTCCATTTCTAGGGGATGTTAGAGTAGAAAACATATCATAAGCCTTCTCCTAATGTTCTGTGTTCCTTTTCTTCTCATGGTTACCAAAAGCCTCACTAAATCAACCGCCCCCCCCCTATTACACTACTACCAATCTTTACAAAAATGCTTAGGGACGGTGCAATATTTACCAGGCGGGGGGACCGGTGCATATCGAAAAACTTGTCTAAAAATGTCTTGTCCCATGCTGATGTGATGAAAAAAAAAACTGATGTCCCATGACCTCTATTCATAAAAAAAAACATGAATATTTACGTGAATAATTTGTACCGATTCGCTCACGTCAAAGTCGGATTTCAGCAGCTAAAAAAAATTACATGTCCCATGCCCAACGAGAATGAAAAATCATCAGGTCCCCCTACTTTGCACCTTGAAAAAAGTACCTGTCCCCCTACCAAATGGACCGGTCGCCCTGCCTGGTAAATATTGCACCGTCCCTTATGATGGGCATTCTTGACACCTTTTTCAAGTTTGTATTCAGGTTGCAGTTTGTATCAGATTGACTATTTGCAAAGATTCATAATTTCCCATATGTTGAACAGTACATGTAAATTGAATTTCAAAACAATAATGTACTGGTCAATCATTCATTTTAACAATAACATTTGGAATAAACATCAAAATAACTTTTTTTATTATCATCTCTGTTTGTTTCGTTATAGATACCACAGGTGTCACTCAAAATGCTGCTACATCTTCATATGCTTATTCTGGAATGCATAAACCGAGACCACCGCCACCCTCCATTGGTAACACAACAGGTACAAGATTATTAGGTCGCAGACCACAGCAGCACCTGGTATTTGCAGGTCGAGACCCCAGCCGTTCGTATACACGGCCAATATCGTTGAACCGCTGTGCTCACCCACCAAGGCTAAACCGCTGCACGCTCACAAGAATCGAAATGTTTTCCAAGATGAGGTCTGAAGAAAGTTTACCAAAGTTTGGATACAGTACACCAAGACAAATGTATACCAAGATGAAGTCTCAAGATAGTTTACCGAAGTTAGTAAACAAGACACCAAGACAAAGGTTTACCAAGATGAAGTCTCAAGAACCTTTACCGAAGTTAGGATACAATTCAGCAAGACAAATGTTTGCCAAGATGAAGTCTCAAGAAACTTTACCGAAGTATGTAAACAAGACACCAAGACGCTATTTGGACGATTTTTGAAGGAGTTGTAGATTTTCTGTTATAATGTTCTCTTTTCTTTTACTTTAAATATATTGTTTTTCTTGTACTATAAACTGTAAAAAGATTCATTTGTAATATAGTTTTAGTTTTCATTTGATTCCGTTATAAAAATGTTCACTGTTCTTTGATTAGTTCAAATAAATAACTCTAAAAATGTTTGTGTTGCCATTACCTAATTTGCTTTGAAAAACAATTTAGCTTCGCACAAGATATTTATTTTCATATTCGGGATATACATGAAGATAAAACATAATCTTCAATATTTTTCACTGAGACATATATTGATTCAAGAAGATTGGATTCTGCCTTGAATGAAAACATATAAATACATCTGACGTGTACATTTATTAGCTTTAATTTCAAATATACAAAATAATTCACATTTGCAGAAATTACTCTACTAGTTCATACCTATACAATGAATGGACATATTTCGTTTTCGTTTAAAATAATATATAGAGTTAACTAGTCAATATAGTCAACCTGGTAACTATTTTGCTAATGATTTATTATTTAATAATCTATTTGAAAAACAGCTCTAGAAGTTAGCAACCGTGTCCTTTTCCTCAATATATTTACACTGCTCAAGCTGGCACGTATACACCCAATATTACCAGTACTTACACCTGCATCACTACTCCAGAGTTTCAGTGGGACAAAATATGAATATCTGCTCCTAGATCTACATATTTATTATGGCTTTCTACAGTGGATATGGGTTGGGTGAGGAGCGGGGGCTGTGAAGGTTCACTGCCCTCTTACTTTTTCTTAAATATAGAAACACTCATTTGTTCTGAAATTCCAGACAGTTGTATATGAAACGAGTGGTAAACATGGCTAAGATTGCATCTGTGAGCACACAAAATTTAAAAAATTTTCCGGGGGCGGGGGAAGGCATGCCCTCGGACCCCCTAGCACGTACTTGCATGTGGCACATGTATGCGTGCTACAGTGAGAACCAACATTTATCACCATGGTCAAGATCCCTGAATCGATATAGGCAAAGATTTGATAGATTTGCCAGTCTACATCTCTAGTAATAAAAGTTTATTTGATATGATAGAAAACATGTATAGACATATAAAATAGATATGGAGTGTTGCATTTAGAAATATGCATATAATAGATTAAAAATCAAATAGGTATCCATTCCAGTCCTGTAAAATTTTAGACGTTAGATGTATAGTATATATCAGCTGGTAAATATGGAACTGAAGAGTATTGTATGATGCTACTTCAAATCAAACGAAATCCAAACCATGGTTTCATTCGTAATGAGCAATGTATCAATTCATGGACAACATGGCATTTACTAGCAGAGATTTCTCATAATGATTCCACCCACCATTATTAGCGCAAATGCTGATTTTTTAAAACTTCACATATGCTAAGTAAAAGGAAATGATACCAATCGACTGAGATTACCCCTTGACTTTAATCTAATATCTAATAGATCAGACTTTTTTTTCTATTGAAAGCAACATAAGAATATCTGCTCCTATATATGGCTTTCCACAGTGGATCTGGGTTGGGTGAGGAGACAATTACACAGACAATGATAGGCGATTCATAACAGCAGATATAGAATGGTACTTTTGCACTGACCCCTAACCATTTGCTGATGATGAGAAGTGGACCTCCTCCCCAGCCAGGAGTGTTTGTTCAAGATCATGTGTACGCTGAACGATGGAAGTATGTACAATTTCTTGCTGATCAATTCTGGAGGCACTGGATTTTAATCCGGAACTACAGAAACTAGTGAAATGGCGTGATTTAAAGTACAATTTGGAAATATGTGGTCTTATCCTCTTGGTAGTTCAAAAGGTCCCAGACAATTGCTGCTGTGGTGTTAGAAGTGAATGAAGGATGAAATGGTTTTGGAAAGGTCTGTGAAAGTCCGAACAAGATCAAATATTTTTGTCATACCAATTACGATAATTGAGACACTAGAACTGTATGCTGATCAAATCTAAACTATTTGCCTTGTCAATCTAGACTGATTGCATCATGTAAAACCGTTTTTAACTGTATTGGAGTGGCTTTCTCGGTGACTTATCATTGTTTTGCTGTTTAGTAATTACATAGATATTAGTGCCTTATATTGTATAAATAAAAGTATTATTAGGAGAATATTGATGTGACTTTTATCAATTTGGCGGGAACGCCAGTAGGATTGGGCTTACTTGGGGATGGCTTGGAAAATTTATCTCTACTGTGGAGGAGTAGCATTTCCAGAATCTCAGTGGGATACAAAGGAACCCCTAAATTATGATGGCAAAGAACTAGTACAGATGTGATACCTTCAAGAAATGCACTAAATATATAGAAATGAATAACATTTTTTAATATACATCACCAATGCTGTTTGAATTGTCATGTTAATTAAAAACTTAACTAAAACTGAACTATGAGACATCTAGGATTTGCACTTCCTCCAGGTTAAAATTAAAACTGTAAACAATATCTTTTGTACTCTGCAAAATTTCAAATAATAGTAAAACCAAACATGTAAAGACATTACCCTTGTTGATTGTTTAAGTCTTTAAAGTGTTTGCCGTGAATCCAAGGGACAGTCACTGTCACCCCATGGACTCTTGAGATTACATTTAATTAATTATTTTTCATGTTTATAAGGAATTTGTGCTGCTCCCTTTGCCATTGAGCACATAAAACGTTGCCAAGTTGCATGTCCCACGAGAATTTCAATCTATATATTATTCATGTGTGCTGTTTTTGCATGTGACATTGGAGGTTCCATTGCTTTGAAAATGATATCCCACATGGTTCACATTTATATGGTTTCTCACCAGTGTGAATTCTCATATGGTACTTGAGATGACTTTTAAGTTTGAAACATTTTCCACATGTGTCACATTTAAATGGTTTCACATCAGGATGAATTAACTTATGAGACTTGAAGTCATCCCTTATTCTAAAACTTGCCCCACATGTTTCACATTTATACAATTTATCACCAATGTGTCCACGCTCATGAACCCTACATGTTGATTTCTGTCTAAAACACTTACCGCATGTGTCACACTTATAAGGCCTTTCACCGGTGTGAATTGTCATGTGCTCTATAGCATGATGTTTATAGAAAAACACTTTTCACAATACTCACATTTATATGGTTTCTTACCGGTATGAATTCTCATATGATATGTGAGACTACTCTTTTGTGCATAACATCTTTCCACATGTTTCACATTTATATGGCTTCTCACCAGTGTGATTCCTCATATGAATGTTAAGTTTATCTCTTACTATAAAACGCATTCCACATTTTTCACATTTATATGGTTTTTTCACCAGTGTGAATT
>CM032660.1:58941298-58959822 GCA_019095985.1 Streblospio benedicti | reverse complement strand
CGTACCGTTAACCACTCTGTTCACCTGCGCTATATGTAGCCTCACCAGCCATGTCAGCCTTGATACGGTATACAACCACTGACCTCGTTTGTTTTGCATGCTGTGATCAATGCAGGATGTATTGTGTCTCTGAAGCACTTTCTTTATAGACTCCCCGACTCCCTTCTCTACAACCAGCCCCACAAGGCCGGTGGCGATCTCACTTCATTATCCCGCCCATTGGCGTGTGCCGTCGCGGATCACAGTCACGGCACCAAACTGCTAAACAAAGTGATCGGTCGGGGACACCCAGCTTGGTGGCTGTGCCACGCTCTGTGCTGATTCGCGATGCCACAAGCCCAGAGCTCAGATGCTTGACGGACGGCTGACTCTAGGCGATGTTGGTTCCCTTACTGCCCTTGTTGTGTTAACTGGTACCCCACGTACAGGCCACCGTCCAACGTACTGGGTGAGTGCCTTGTGGCTAACAAGCCGGGTTTCACGACGGGCCCCCCACACGAAAAAGATGAAGTGCTATTTTACAAGACTCTAGGTTTTTGCTCAATTTGGTGGTGACTTAAGAACGTGAGCAACTTAAAAGGGAAGGAACATGGAGGCTCAGTAAATCATATACATTTACATAACATATAGATATTGGTACGATATGGTATACCTTCTGAATTATGACTTATCTAGTACAATATACGCCCGTGAGGCACGTGCGCCTAAGTGTTATGATCATTATTGATTATCATGAAAATAATGTCCTCCCGATGGCGGCGCGTGTGGTCTGCCGGCGAGGCGCTGGTCCCTTGGGGCTGCGTGTCACATATGGCGTCCAGGTGAGCTGTGGGCGCGGGTGGCGAGATGATACATGGTTAGGTTTGCTTGTGTTTTGACACTAATGTTGTGTGGGTCTCGGAAGCTGCAATTATTTCTGCATATTTTGGGTTGCAAGTAGTATTGGCGTGGTCTTTGTGTGAGAAGTTGTAGTGGGGAGCTGTTGATCTGTCGTAAAATTTCTGTACAGAAGTAAACGTGCATGATTTAATGTGATGATCGTCTGTGGTCCGATTGAAAAATAATTTGGTAGGTGGCGGGGATCGTCCGTTCGATAATACACGATATGATGTTTGTTGTTAATGGACACTGTCTTGTCTTTTCAGTTGGGCGATGGAGAACCGGGTGTCCAGCAACCGGTTTGTTGTGGAGCCGGTGGAGCTTGGCGCGGCGATTACCAGGTTGACCCTAGCGGCCGGGACGGCCTGGCTGTTGCAGTCGGCAGGTGACGGAGCAGGAGATGGTCCTGCAGGCTCATTGACCTCTGCGCCAGTAGGCGACGACACGGTGGCACAGGATGCTACAGAAGATGCGGGTGTTGCAGACGAAGGTGTGGGGGCAGTGGTGGTCTTGCTTGGCGGAGATGACGTCAGCGTCCACGCCTCTGAGGGCGCAGTGGATGAATACACGGCCAGTGACGGGACTGACGGCCCTGAGGCCGGGCTTGTGCATGACGCCGTGCGGGCCATTGAAGGTGACGTGAGGTCGGAGATTGTTGCTGTCCTGTACGAGGTTGTTGCAGAGTCCTGGCCGAAAGCGCGAGCGTGAGAGAGAAGACCGGCGTCGGGTACGCGCACGCTCTGTTGACGTCGCACGAGATGTGGCACGTCGCCAATCCCGCGAGGACGGGCGTGAACGTTGGCAGGGCAGTGATGGTGACAGCAACAGAGGCGTAGGCAAGGCTGGGAGCAGTGGCGGCCATGTGGTAGTTGCAGATGGGGGCGTTGTCGTTGGAAAGCCGGCGCCGCTGCACCCAGCCTTGCCTACCTAGTGGCTAATCCGGCGTATGGCGGGTATGTGCCAATGTTTTGCCCTCCGCCGCCGTTCCCCGCGGTCGTGATCGGTGAGGCTGCTCAGGCAGACGTCGGCCGGTAGCGAAGTAGAGGGAGCGTCTACCATGGTCAAGACGGGTCGCAGGATGCGCAACATCCTCGGCAGTCCCACAGCCGAGACGAGGTCGATCCGTCGAGCGTTCGGGGAGGCCGGGAGGCGGCGCTCGTCGGGAGGGGTGGTGCAGTTGCAGTCCGAGGCGCAGTCCGCAGTCCTACATCATGGTCTGACCGTAAGGAGGCAGTGCGTGGACTTTACGTTAAATGCAGAGGATTTAGCTGCACGTTGTCGGCACAGATACAGTACTGGGGCCGTGCGTTCCCTGTACCATGCACATGCGAATCCCGTACGTTTGTAATCACACCTTGCGTTGACCAGAAGTTATGCAACAGTACAACACACGTTCGATTCATTTTGATCACACGGCCACTTCAATAAAACCATTCCCTGTGCCGCCATACTCACAATGTACAGATATGCCCATAACCTAAAGATTGTCACTGCATGCGGAAACCTCAGTCAACGCCGCAGACCTCAACACCCCTTGCAGCCAACACGACCGCAAGGTCAAATGTGCCCCTCGCTTAACTGAAGGCTCTGAGGTGGTGTCTAATTCATAAGCAAGGCCTTCATTGTAGTCTTGTTGAAAAATCGACTAGTGTATGTAGAACAGATGTGATACATTCATTAATATTTACATACCTGTTATAATAGTTCAAACTGATTTCACTTTCGATTGCAACTTTTATTTATGCATTTTGCAGTGTGTTTATGTCAAGTGTTAAATTACCTACATGTATTATTGTACAGCCGTCAAGACCTAATTTTTTGACAATTTTTAAGAATAAGCTAAATCTAAAGGGCAGGTCCAGACAGCATGTAGCCAGCGGATGTCCAAAGGGGCTTCTATCTGTGCATTGTTTTTTTTCTGGTTGTGTTATGATTGGGAAAGGATTGCTGGTTAAGTATATTGTAGCTTTTACCATGGAATAGAAAACACTTTTAATCCTTTACAAAACATTTAATTAAATCTATGCCATGTTTTTGGTATGCACTTGCTCCAGGTTAAAATCTAAACTGCATACATATAACTTTGTACTCTGCATACTTTTAAAATAAGCTAAAACCTAACATTAAAAAATACCCTTGTTGGCTGGTTAAGTTATATAATGGCCTCTGGCGAATCCCATTTACAGTCAATGTTACCAAATGGACACTTAAGATTACATTCAATCACACATTTTCCATTTTTATACAAATTTTGTGATGCTCTTTTTTCCCATTGTTTTTTCTGTAAGTTGCATGTTCCATGAGAATTTCAATCTTTATTTTATCCATTACGTTTCTTGTCCGTATGCTGCTTTTGCATGTGATGTTTGAGGTGCGCTTGCCTTGAAAATGATTCCCCACATGTTTCACATTTATATGATTTCTCACCAGTGTGAATTCTCATGTGACGCATGAGACTAGATTTTCTATTAAAATATCTTCCACATATGTCACATTTATATGGTTTCTCACCAGTGTGAATTCTCATATGACTCGTGAGATTATGTTTATGTTTAACACATTTTCCACATGTGTCACATTTAAATGGTTTCTCATCAGAGTGAATTGTTATATGAGACTTGAGATGACCATTTTTTCTAAAACTCATTCCACATTTTCACATTTATATGAACGATTCTCACCAGAATCAATTATATGAGACTTGAGAACACTATTTACTCTAAAACTCATTCCACATATTTTACATTTATATGGCTTCTCATCAGTGTGAGTCATCATATGAATGGTAAGGTGATGTGTTATTCTAAATTTCATTCCACATGTATCACATTTATATGGTTTCTCACCAGTGTGAATTTTCAGATGAATGTTAAGGTGACCTTTTCTTAAAATATTTGTTTCACATTTATATGGTTTCTCACCAGTGTGACTTCTCATATGAACATTGAGGTGAGTTTTTTGTGTAAAGCATTTCCCACATGTTTCACACTCATGAGGCCTCTCACCAGTGTGAATTGTCATGTGCTCAACAGCATGATGTTTTTTGCAAAAAACACTTGTCACAATGCTCACATTTATACTGATGTGCAGAGGAACGTATTGGCATGTGTTGTTTGAGCGAACCTGATGATCTGAGATCTTTGCTTGAAATATCACTGTTACATGGATTTTCATGAGTATGTTTTCCTTTCTTACGGACAGGCCGTTGATTTACACGTTCTTGTTCATTTGGTATATGCAATTTACCATTGAGTTCACTACTTTTAAAATTTGTTAATCCACAATTTATCACAGAAATTCTGTTACTTTCGGCTGATAGGTTGTTTCTTGGTGGGGAACAGACCACGTTATTTTTGTTGGCACGCTTTGAATGTAGCTCAGGCTCGGCTGAAGAAGAGACGCTTTCAGAAGTCAAACTGTCTTTCTTATATGGCTCAAAGAATTGTGTGAGAGGATCACTTATTCCGTTCTGATAAGATCTGGCTCTAGTCACACGTCTATCATTACCCTCTCCATCAGCTAATATAGCCGCTCCACCATGGTTATTTGAAGTTGGCGTTGTATGTTGGGTCTTGGCTGAGGAAGAGACTTTTTCAGAAGTGACACTGACTTCTTTATAAGAGAAGTTCTCATCAGACTTGGCTCTAGAACAATCAGTCACATGTCCATCAGTACCCTGTCCATCAGCTGATATACTAGCTCCACTATGGTTATTTCTAGTCTGGCGTGACACAGCTGTGATACGCACAAGTTCCTGCTGAGATAGAGTGAGACTGTCCTGATGATGTGATAACGCCCTCTTCTCTAATGCTGTGTCTTGTGATATAGCGGGTGGGAGATTTGGCAAAACGTTGTCTACTTCTGTGTGAGTGTGTTGCTTGTTACTATCTGTATTGGCTACAACATTCTCTTCAACTCTCACATCAGCAACATTTGGTGATAATCTATCTTCTATATGTGTATCTTCTGTTCCAAGACATACTTTTACCCCAATTTTAGATCCCTTAATAGTGGACTTGTCAAAGAATGAGTTGCATGACTGTTTGCTGACTTTCAGATTTAGCAATTCAACTTCAACGCATAGCTTATGAATCTGCACTTCTGTTTTTATATTGGGTAAACTTTTGGTGAACTGATGTGTATGACAATTTCGCTTTGTGACATTTGTATATCTTGACTTCTGTTTGACTGTGCGCTCTTTCCTACTTCTGCACTGCATCCTGTGAATGTTGGATTCACCAACAACTGATGATCTGATAATAGATTTTGGCTGGTAATCAAATTGTTTCAGCCGACTTGGACAAATCAAGGGCTTTATGGTGATTTCTTTCATGTTCTGTAAGCTCAGTTCTGAGCAATCATCTAATTCACTCTTCTTTTCCATACATGTTGCCTTTTCCTTGCATGAATCCAGCACTTTTTGCTCCATTGTCGCCACACCTATGTGCTCTGGTGTTTTAATATCACTCTCTAACAAATTTCGTCTGGGAGGTGTCCTCTTGCAACAAACCTTTGAAGTCTCATCATGATGAATCCTACCATTTGTTGGTTCTCTGTCCTGAACTAATAAGCTGTCATTGTGTTCAACGGTTGAATCCATGAAAATATATAATTTCAACAATTATTATTTGTCATCTTACGCTGTTGGTAATTATACTCCTGCATCACAATTATTATGTTGAATATTATTTTGGAAATAGTATTATCAGAAGTCGACAAAGTCGTCTTTATACCCTGCAAGAACTGCATAATTTCTAGTATAAGAGGCAATGGTAAGAGGCAGGATTCATTTAATGCATAGCATAGGGCACATTAGACAAAAACCAAAAACGTATGGAGATAGTAGGGACACGTTATAATATTCGTAAGATTTTATAGTGGAAGGCCTTGTGTCACAAAAAATGAGTTTGTGTGCATTGAATGGAAAAAGTTGCCAACATGAATTTTTTGAATCTTTAAAGCCTAGGCCAAAAAACCATACATGTTGGCAATTTTTTCTATCACCCTAATGGGGTCATAGGAGGGGTCAAACGGTCCATTTTTCATAAAAATGGGTTTATCTCCTTAAATATACCAAATATGAACATAAGTGTATTGTCATAAGATAGGAAGTTGGGTATGCTGAGTCTAAATATCACCTTAGATTTGACCTTGAACGCACCCTTCCAGGTCAAATAAGCACTCATAATGCATAAAATTCACGTTTTTCTGTTGCACGTTGGGAGCATTATTTTCATAAAATATTCATTCAATTTCTTGGTAAGCAATACGTTCAATGGATCAAATATGACTGTGAGCATTTGTTCTCATTGTATAAGACAAGGTTCCTCTTGACAGTTAAAAAGCCCTTTTTCAAATTTTCTTCATGGGTCCCAAGTAGGGGTCAAAAGGTCAAATGTTCATAAAAATTGATTTATCTCCTTAAATATAGCAAATATGAACATAAGCTGTATTGTCATTAGATAGGAAATTGGGTATGCTGAGTCTAAATATCACCTTATATTTGACCTTGTACACACCCTTCAAGGCCAAATAAGCACTCATAATCCGTAAAAGTCTACTTTTGTAAAAAAAATCGCAAAATTAACAAATTAACCTTCCTAACTAAGAATTTTATTCCCTTTCAATACGATCATGGATATGATTAAAACTAAATATGATAATAAATGTGACCATGGGTGTATCCTTCACGGTCAAACTAACACATGATTTTTATAAAACTTTCATTCTATTTCAATTCTAGTGAAAGAAAAAACAACAAATATGACTATAAGTATTAAGTACTGCAAGCAGTAAGATTAAGCTGGTTAAATAGAATGACCTACATAACCTAAAACTCAAAATTATTTCATCATATTTTATCCCAGGTAGACATGAAATGCATTTGATCATACGAAATTCGAGTGCATGTTATTTCCTCACAAATTGATTTAAATGTTCTATTCCATGGTCAGGACCAATTGCACAGAATGGTACCTTATTCTTGTTGACAACAAAATTACCATTTTGAAATTCGGTCCAAATGTCTTTATCAGTTTGTTTAATTGCTCTCATTTGTGCAATATAGAGTGGCACCATTCTGGCATATTTCAACTTGTCTAAGGCAAAAAAACTTAGTAATGTATTATAGTGATGTTAAATGGAGCTCCCAGCAAGCGTCCCTGGTACCTTTGATAAAGCTCTATATGTTCATAATGAGCTCTATGTAATTAAAGAATACTTTGAACATTAGTTTCATCAGATTTGTGTAGTTGAATTCCTCCAGTTTTGCTGATAGCCTGTCATTTAGTCCTTGAATCATAGCCTTATGAGAATCACCAACCGCTATTCTATTATTGCATGACTGTTCCACCTTTTTAGCCAACATTTCTACATGTGCTGATAGTCTTGGGTTAGCAGCAAAGAATACCTTTTGATACAAACTAAAAAGAGCTAGGAGACTGACTGTGTGTGCATGTAATGTTCTTTTATAATGCTTACATTCAATGATTTGTCTGACAGTTGTTGGGCTGAATATATCAGCTTCAACCCAAGCATCATCCAAACCACTGCCTTCAATGTAACTTCCAGCTGCTCCCAGTGCTGCCATTGCAGCATTAAGTTCTCCTATGCATAGTATGCATTGGTTTTTGCAGTCAGGTCTGGACATTTCAAGCTATTTTGCTTTTTACATAAAGTTGCATGTCCAATGTTATCACTGTTTTCTTATTTGGACCAACAACAGCTGCGTTTATGCCCTGGGCTTGCTTGAGAACTGTTTTTAATGTTGACCAGTCTGACGCAGATGCCATAAGAAGTGGAAGAACGCATACCCTAGTAAGTGGTCTTTTCTCTGTTATAAGAGAGTGATATCCGGCTCAAGATGGAACATGTGCTTTTGACGTAGTCACAACTGTTTTAGTCAAAGGCCATACCATATCATCTGCATTGGACTCCAGAAGGATGTTTTTGTTTTCTCTCATTACGTGTGTTTCAAAAGATGGAGAAGCTGGCTTAACTTTGGAAGGCATCCAACACTCTATGAGAGGTTGCTACACGGGCGTTTTGAATGACTTGCTTGAAGTTCTTTGAAGAGGAATAATAGACTTGCATACATCATTGTCAGACTTTTGCTGAAAAATTGCTGTGGCAGTTAAGCAGTAGCATGTGTTGTGTGCTTGCCATCAGGAGTATCCTCATTTAAATCTGAATTGTCTATAGCAAAAAATATGAAATGATCTTTTTGTATCACACCAGGAATGTATAGACATTCAATAGTTGTCTCAAATACAATGGCATCAGCTACTTGTGTTTCAAGACGCAATATTCTGGAATAGTCAACAGATAAACCAAAGCTATGTAAAAGATCGATAATATGCCTACTACGAGTTGACTGATGAACAGCTATTCCTATCCCAAGCTGAAGAGGCCATTCTCTTTGCGACCTAAAATGAGCAACAATTTGCATGTTGGATTTGGATTTGTAGCCCACTTGTCTTTATGACATAAGGGAATTCAAAATTATATCAGCAATTGCTACTATTTTGCTGTGCATTTTATTATCGCGGTTCTCTTGTTCAATGTATGTGGATGGTCCAATCAAAAGTCATCTCAGAAACGAATACAGTTCAGGAGGGACATGATCATCAGTGTCCTTCAGTGTTCATTGAAATGTCCATTCATCAGTACATTTATTTCTTAAGACCTCTCGCAAAATCTCAGCACTTTTGAATATAGTATTCATTGCGTCCTCATCAGAGGATGTACTGGCACTGTTAACAGCTTTATCTCCATATGACTTAAGATAAACCTTCTCTGATACTCTAGGGTTAGAAGGCGTGTAAATTGAACATCAGGAAAATGTTCTTGCAATTTCTTTTTAACTGTCTGCCTATCAATTTCTGCATTCTCAATTCCATTGGCCCTTCTGATGTTTGTTAGTGTCTGCTGTAGGTGTGCCATGTTAAGAACAGTATTACCCTGAAAGGGTACTTGCAACATACTCAGAAATTCAGTGTTTGCTAAAATATTTTTATGCTTTTCATGTTGTTTGCCGGATTGGTTTACAGAATTGACTGAATAACTTTTATCTCTCAATGGATTACTTACATGATGTAACCAACAATTAAGGTGATATTTAACATCTATTGCATAAGCATCTTTGGGATCTATTGCAGAGTTCAGTCTTAATTTTGATGCATTGGAACCAAATTTCTCAACTGCCAATTTCAATTTGTCTCCAGCATTGGAAGTAGTTACCTCATTGTATTTTATTTGAGGGTACATCAAAAAAAACATCATGTTGACATTGAATCAAAATAATGTGTCCATTTGACCTTGATTCATCCAAGGTCAGAGTTAGTGTAGCATTTAGATTTTTCATATAGGAAATTGTGCCAATAGACAATAAAAATCAAATTAATGATGACAAGTTTGTTTATTATGTGAGAAACAATAGAAAAACGTGAATTTTATGCATTATGACTGCTTATTTGACCTTGAAGGGTGTGATCAAGATGAAATCTAAGCTGATATTTAGACTCGGCATGCCCAACTTCCTATCTAATGACAATCAAACTTATGTTCATATTTGCTATATTTAAGGAGATAAATCCTTTTTTATGAACATTTGACCTTTTGACCCCTACTTGGGACCGATGAAAAAAATTTAAATAAGGGCATTTTAACTATCAGGAGGAACCTTGTCTTACACAATGAGAACAAATACTCACAGTCATATTTGATGCATTGAACATATTGCTTACCAAGAAATTGAATGAATATTTCATGAAAACAATGTGCCCACTTGACCTTGAAAGATTTGTCCAAGGTCATAGTAAGTGTCATATTTGGATTCCCCATATCCAATATTGTGTCAATTGACAATATGATTTCAAATAAAGATGATTAGTTTGTTTATTTTGTGAGAAACAACAGAAAAACGTGAATATTATGCATTCTGAGTGCTTATTTGACCTTGAAGGGTGCGTTCAAGGTCAAATCTAAGGTGATATTTAGACTCAGCATACCCAACTTCCTATCTAATGACAATACAACTTATGTTCATATTTGGTATATTTAAGGAGATAAACCCATTTTTATGAAAAATTGACCATTTGACCCCTCCTATGAACCCATTAGGGTGATAGAAAAAATTGCCAACATGTATGGTTTTTTGGCTTAGGCTATAAAGATTCAAAAAATTCATGTTGGCAACTTTTTTCATTCAATGCACACGAAACTACATATGGCCTTCAACTATAGGCTCTAAATGTGTGTTCTTTTTGCATATCGTCATTAGATCTACACGTTACATGTAGAATAACTACGTTTAGATCTATATATAGTACTTTATATTGTGAAATATTGTAAAATCGACTTCCGGTGAAGCCAATTTTTCACTAAAAAAGAACATTTTTCTATCATTTTTGTGTTTCAAAGGACATTAGTAAATCTAAATACTCAAAATGAGTTCTGCCAGCAAGATAGGGGAAATTTATACAGCAGCAGGACAAGCATTTAGTAAACTTGGAGAGTTAACAATGCAACTCCACTCAGCATCAGAAACTTCTGGAGCACGTGGGAAATTGTCAGATGTAGAAGTGGCCATGTTACGCAGTTCAGTGACCAGGTTTGCTGAAGACATCAACAAGATCAGTGATGTCATGAGAAACCGGACAGTAACACAAATGGAAACACAGTTGAAACAAAAAGCTTACACTGCTGCTGGGTTAGAGATCCCAGTGGAAGAGAAGTTTGCGAAAATGACGGTTGGGCAAAAGTCTATGCAACAAGTAGTAACTGAGGCAAAAAAGCAGCTGAAGTCTGAAGTGATGCCGTCAGCTCTTAATGCTGGATCAGATGCAGACGCACAATGACATGTTTAGGCCTTGGGAGAAATAAGCATGAAGAAACTGGAGTTTGACTCAGGTTGGTCATAATGTCCCCATCATCGTCATCATCGTTTTGTTTGTGATGGTGATTCAAGGATATTTGCAAGACAATTTGTGACATGGATTATTTTTACAGTTTGTATGCTGATTAAAAGAACTGTTTCAGTATAAAGTTAGTTTGTTTGTTTATTTCTTAATGTCATACAACATATAAATTATTATAATACATATAAAAAACATTAATATATGTTGCCCGGCCATATCTGGCCTATAAGACATTACATTAAAATACATTTATGTTAAAATACAAATTTGAGTAAAACATATAAAGCATATTAAACATTTGACTGTAATGAAAATAAAATCTCATCAAACAAAGTTTACATTAAATATTTAGTAGACCTGAACGCCTTTCCATAATACTAAAAACTAATTTCCCTAAAACCTCCTGTATATTTGTATTGGTCATCAATGAACAAAACTGATCTTTAAAACACAGCTCTGGATTTAACAGACCTATCACATTCTGTCTGAGATCATCATATATGGCCATATATAGGACATTGAAGGAGCAAGTGAACTTCATCTTCGATATCATTATTGCATAATGTACATAACATCTCTCCCAATGGGACCTTTTGTCTCCTGCCAAGTTCAACCATTATTGGAAGTGAACCACATCGTAACATTGTAAGGTTTTTCTGTGTGCAAAAGGCATTCGTGTAGTGACATATGTTTCTACTAATATATCTTTTTTATAGGAAGGGTATAACCGAAGTTTGCTACCATTAACATTGTAAACAAAGTGGAGTCGGTCGCGACACCCAGCTTGTTGGCTGGGCCGCGCTCTGTGCTGATTCGCGACGCCACGAGCCAGAGCTCGGCCGCGTGACGGACGGCTGACTCCTAGACGATGTTGGTTCCCTTACTACTCCTCGTTGTGTTAACTGGTACCCCACGTACAGGCCACCGTCCAGCGTACTGGGCGAGTGCCTGATGCCTAACAAGCCGGGTTTTACGACGGGCCCCCACACGGAGGGGGACTTCGCACCGGTGCTGACACGCAACAATCAAGGTGTCCCCTTTTCGAAGCCACGCGGTCCCAGGCGAGGGAGGAGGGGGGTCGCCACCAGCTAGCCCCGTCAGATAAGTAAAAAAGGCCTATCCCCGAAGGAATAGGTTACCAGCCGTCCGTGCTATCCGACTAGCGTCTACAAGGAAACTGAGCCATAATGGCTGAATCTCAGTACTATAGTGCACCGAGTCCTTAATCCTACAGTGGGCTTAAGAAGGCATAACAACAAGGTGTGTGTAACAAAGGGGATAATATACCTAGTCCAGTGCAACTTATATATGACTAATTTATACTCTGCGAGGTTGCTGCAACCTCGCGCACTGGAGACCGACTGAGAACTAGTTTTGTTACACACTCCCCCAGATCCCATGGAGATAGGACTACACCGCTTATACGGGTATAGCCTACCTGCATGGGAGCTACACATTAAACGAAACAGTGAAAAGTATCCAAAGTGTACACGGCGCGGGGCACATCCTTTCTCCGCTCGCACTCCATTGTTCGGGGACTTCACGACTGCTTCGCGGTTAAGTCCACGAGCTGACGCTATACTTCGCGACACTGGGTCGCGCACTTGTGCCATCTTTCACACTTGCCGCGCCCGAGCACCTGAAAATATACAAAACAAAAACTCTCCCCCAACGGCCACCTGGTGTATAAGTAAAACGCAGCAGGACTGTGGACACCATTAGAATATAGGAGGGGGTAACAGGACCCGCGACTTATTAACCAAAACGGGAAGGAAAATTTAGAAGAGGGCCTTACACAAGAAAGGGCCAAACTACATGGAGGGGCCGCCGGCTACGATGTTGGGTGATGTACCGTGTAGAGTACGATTAGCCGACGGCAAGTAATACGAAAGCCACTGTAGGTCGGATCGCCCTTGGACTCAAAAGCCCAACTCCTACAGATGGGGTTGGTAACTGGCCCAGCGCCTGCGAGGACGACCCTTACTCCCTTGGTGTCCCAGCCACGAAGATTTCGCCGCGCTGCGTCCGGCGTTGCTGGGCAAACCCGGGCAACACTCAAAGGTGCCGCCTACCTGATGTCTGAAAATACCACCTATAACCCGTCGGTCGGCGTGATATGCCCTCCCCCTCCCGGCGCTCTCTACTTCTTGGTTAACGGCATCCCAGACTTGGAACTGCCGCTCTTGGAGGAACGAACTTTCGCCCTCTCTGCTGATGCTGAAGGGACAGGATTCCGCTTCACTCGGCCAGTGGGTTTCGCTGGGGCAGCTGTGTCGCCGCTTCCTGATAAACGTGCAGGAACGACAGTTTGACTCCCGGTGTCGGATGCCATGTCCACATTCGCGACTCAAACTGTCGTTCCTGCACAAAACGAAAGTCAGTGTTGCTTTGTAAAGGGACTTTAGAAGATTGTGGACTCGAACTCACGACCTCCCGGCTATGATTCAGACCGGTCTTATATGTCATAGTCGGGTGCGCTACCATTACGCCAATCTCCCATGACGAAGGACACACACTTCAACTTCGCCTATATGCTGCGTTGCGCAACCACTCTGTCTGACACCTGACGCTATATTTAGCTTCACCAGCCGTGTCAGCCTTGATACGGTATACAACCACTGACCTCGTTTGTTGGCATGCTGTGATCAATGCAGGATGCATTGTGTCTCTGAAGCACTTTCTTTACAGACTCCCCCAACTCCCTTCTCCTCTACAACCAGCCCACAAGGCCGGTGACGATCTCACTTTCGTATCCCGCCCCGTAGGCGTGTACCGTCGCGAGATCCTGGTCACGGCACCAAACTGTAAACAAAGTGGAGTCGGTCGCGACACCCAGCTTGGTGGCTGTGCCACGCTCTGTGCTGATTCGCGACGCCACGAGCCAGAGCTCAGATGCGCGACGGACGGCTGACTCCTAGACGATGTTGGTTCCCTTACTACTCCTCGTTGTGTTAACTGGTACCCCACGTACAGGCCACCGTCCAGCGTACTGGGCGAGTGCCTGGTGCCTAACAAGCTGGGTTTCACGACGGGCCCCCACACGGAGGGGGACTTCGCACCGGTGCTGACACGCAACAATCAGGGCGTTCCCTTTATGAAGCCACGTGGTCCCAGGCGCGGGAGGAGGGGGGTCGCCACCGGCTAGCCCCGTCAGATAAGTAAAGAAGGCCTATCCCCGAAGGAATAGGTTACCAGCCCTACGTGCTATTCGTCTAGCGTCTACAAGGAAACTGAGCCCTAATGGCTGAATCTCAGTACTATAGTGTACTGAGTCCTTAATCCTACTGTGGGCTTAAGAAGGCATAACAACAAGGTGTGTGTAACAAAGGGGATAATATACCTAGTCCAGTGCAACTTATATATGACTACTTTATACTCAAAACATTGTTACACCATTTATCTTTCTCCCTTACATTTAGGTAATGTCTAAAGTCACTCAGCATTCCTTTTATACAAACACCATCATTGCATGTGGCGCTATCTAGTAACTGACACTCTTTTAACATTGATTTAACATTACATTCAATAGTTTTGATGTTACGTCGAGACATTGATAGCGAACACTGGTGCATTCTATAAGTTAATCTGTCTTTATTCATGTTTTTCAACCTACACCAAAATCTAACCATCTCTAAATGTTGTTTTGCTTCGACTGACAGCCACCCCATATCACCCATGCAAGCAACATTAGATGTGCTTCTTGGCAAACCTAGGAAGTATTTACATGCACGATTCTGTATAACATTTAATTTACTGTATCCTTTGCTTCCCCATAACGCTGCACCATATAGCATAACGGGTTCAACCAATGATTGGTAAAGTTTGGTAAAAATCTCATATCATAAGATTTTGTAACTTGCATCTATTATGAGTGAACTGGGTATGAAAATAACCTCAATAATCAGTGCGTCTCTAATTATGTTTAATTAGCAGCTATATGTAATTGTATTATAGTTCTTTCTTTTATGACATGTAAATACTTTGCTAAAATGTTATTAGGAAGTAGATTTTTTCAAAATATCTTATGATATCCCATGGATATTTATTGGCATTTCATTGAATTTGATTCAGCTAAATTAAATATTATTGGCTGTATTGTGAAGGTTTTCCAATGTATCCTGTGTTACCTACTGTGTTCTGTTTCTTTTTGTAAGATGTTTTGTACATTTAGTGTATTGATGTTTAAATAAGGTAATAATTACCTGCGATTAGTTATGAAATCTGAAACCAGGCAATGTGATTGTTTCTCATTGTCATCAGCATATTACTTAATTCATACTAAAATTTAGATACCAATAAATCTACTTTATTTTGTTTGATTCTGTGTGTATATAAAACTGAATATGCTGTAGATTTATTTGTTCCTGTTATACTAATTATACTAGTCCAGTAAAATTAAAGCTTCAATATAACTACTTAGTTCAGCTATACGTTCAAGGCTGAAAGGTGAAAATCATAATGTATAAAAAACTGAAGTACGGTAAATCTTGTACTAATGTGGGGATATTAACGAAATTTTAACCGTTTATATTGATCATCTTGGGTTATACTGGTTTATACTGAGATTTTCGAGAACAAAACGTTGTCTACGAGTGTTGCATGTTACTATCTGTACTGGCTACAACATTCTCTTCAACTGTCACATCAGCAACATGTGGTGATATTCTATCATCTGTTCTTAAACATAGTTGTTCCCCAAATTTAGAACCTTTAATAAAGGACTTCTGGAAGTACTGTCTCCTGACATTCAGATCCAACAATTCAACTTCAGTGCACAGCTTTTGTGTCGAATCGTCTGTTTTTGCAATGGGTGAACTCTTGGTGACCTCTTTTGTGTTACAATTTTGCTTTGTGCTGCATGCATTTGTGTGTCTTGATTTCCGTTTGACCTAAAGATCTTTCCTACTTCTGCACTGCAGTCCGTAAAAGCTTGATTTACTAATAACTGATGATCTAACAATAAATCTCTGTTGGTAATCAAACTGTTTGACCCGACTTGGACAAATCAAAGGCTTTTTTGTGATTGCTTTCATGTTCCGTATACTCAGTTCTGAGCATTCCTCTGATTCACTTTTCTTTTCCATGCACCGTGCCTTCTCTACGCAGGAATCCAGCACGTTTTGATAATTTGCTGCTCCACGTTTGTGCTCCTTTGTTTTAATATCATTATCTGACAACTTTCGTTTGCAAGTTTTATTCTTGAGACAAACCTTCAAAGTCTCAGCATTTTTGTTGTTGTGTCCTCTGTATACTAATATCCCATTGCGTTCAAAGGTTGAATCCATATTTTCAGGAATAATTAATTGTCACCTAAAGTTGTTGGTAATGATATTCCCCGATTGCATTTATTAAGTTGAATATTGTTTCAGGCATAGTACTATCAGAAGTCTTTATACTCTGCAAAAACTGCATTATTTATAGTACAAGCGGCTCTCTGGACCTGCCAACTCCATCTGCAACTTGTTTTAAATTTTGGTTGTGTTATGATTGTTCTTTTTGTGGAATGATTGGTGGGCAAATATATTGTAGGCTTTTATCATAGAATAGAAAACACTCTTTAATCCTCAAATACTTATTCAGTCTTGAATATTAGTAGAACTGTGGCTCATTTCTCACAGACATTTCAGCACAGCCCGTCTGCTTGCAATGCACTCACACGCCCAGCTCTGCTTGCAGGCTTTCAACTTTTCTCTGATGCAACAATAACTGCGGCATGGTGGTGCCCTACCGATTAACCTGCCTTGGTGTTGCAGATGCCTGCCTGGCTGGTGCCTCTAGCTAAATCAGTACTATTGCCTGGCAATTTTCCTAATCATCGGCTTGTGGTGCCTCTCATGTATGCCATCACTTCAACCCAACCATTTTTGTGCAGTGCCGACAAATATGGGTTATTAAAACTATAATGGAGTAGAAAGTTCTTAAAAAATAAAATGAATAACCTTTTGTTAAACTTTATTATTAAAACTGTTTAAAATTTCATTTGAACTACAAAGCTAACATTCGGTAAACATATGGAGGATGTGGTATGGAGCTCAGGTGAAAATCTAAACTGTATACTTGTACTTTGACAGTCAATGTCCCCAAATATACATGAGATAACATTCAATCACAAATTGTCCATGTTTATTCAATTTTGTGATGCTCTCTTTGTCACTGTGTTTTCTGTAAGGGACCGATCAAAAATAACGATAGGGGCCAAAGTGCGGATGTGCCCAGTCGTCCATTTTTGGGGCTTGAAAAAAAAAGTTAACCGACACCCCCATCAACATTTTAAAAGTTGAGTGACCCCCCCTCCAAACACACACGCTAAAAAAGTCCTCTATATAGTCATTGCATTGCTAAAAAGAAAATATTTGAAAAAAAAAATATACCGTAGTGTGATAAAAAAGTTCAGCGACCCCCCAAAAGGAATCAGAAAAGTTAAACGACCAACCCCACCTTTTTGAACGACCCCCAGTATCATTATCTATGATCGTTCCCTATTGTTGAATGCCTAATGAAAATTTCAATGTTTGTTTCATTCATTATGAAAAAGGTTGTCTGCTGAAAAAAAGTTCCAGACATTTTGTTTCAATTTTTGGTACGTTTTGGACCTGGAGCATAGTTTTATTGATTTTTATGCAATGAAAAATTAAAAGGATTGCTGGTCAAATTTATATTACTTTTTGGCATAAAACAGTTTTAAAACACTTAAATTAAACACTTTTTATTTCCTTTAAAAAAATATTTATGTGAAACTGAAAATGGATGCCATATTGGCGTCCATTTAAAATGCACTATCGCAGGTTAATTTTTCGTTAATTTTCATGGCCATATATAATCTTTGTATGCATACTTTTAAAAAAAAAAAAATCATCTGCTGGAAAAAAAGTACCCTTGTTGACTGAATCAAGTCTCACCTTGGTCTCCTGTGAATCACATTGACAGTCAATGTCACCAAATGGACACTTGAGGTTACATTCAATCACACATTTTCCATGTTTATACAAATTTTGTGATGCTCTTTTTGCCTTGGTGTTTGTCTGTAAGTTGTATGTTCCATGAGAATTTCAAACTTTTATTTCATTCATTATGTTTCTTTTCTGTCTGCTGCTTTTTGCAAGTGACGTTTTGAGGTGAGGTTTACTTGAAAATGATTGCCCACATGTTTCACTTTTAAATAGTTTCTCACCTGTGTGAATTCTCATATGAGACTGGTCTGAAAATAAGTGTTGCTTTTTTGTGTCTATTAATAACAAATTGTCAAAAATATAACTTTTTATAATGATATCGAAAACATGAGAGTCTGTCTCGTGTCGTTAAAAAGATTTCCAAGTGTGTCACTTTTTATAGCCAAAAGTGGTTGAAAACCATTAGATGTTGAGGTCCCCAGTGGTGTTGCTGTTGATGCTGTTGCTGTCGTAGGTGGAACTAGAGAACTTGGACTGGATACAGGGCCGTAGCCAGAATTGCAAAACAGAGGAGACAAATGTGTTGGGCGAAGGTGCAGGCAATTGCCATAGCCCACGCAGCTTTCTAGAGGGGGATTGGGGCATGCCCCCCTCCCACATGATATTTTTTCTATTTAGGCCCCTTTTTTTTCTTAGCTTGTGAGGCTCAGAAATAAAACAGAGTTATTGATTAAAAGGCCAAAAATTTCCTATGTTAAAATGAAAGATGTATGTTTGTCAATTATGGATACAGATGCTTTTCAAATTTGTATACAATTTGATTTATGTGACATAATTG
>CM032660.1:58918791-58931257 GCA_019095985.1 Streblospio benedicti | reverse complement strand
TTTATACTGGTACGTGAATAGACGAATGCATTGTCATAATAAGAAATTTTTTTTTTAGAAATCTTAAAAATCCAGGGCCATTCTCATTAATTTTCTAACCATTCTCATTTCACAATTTCACACAATTCTCAAAGAAAATGGACCCCCATTCTCATTTCTCATAAAAAATCAAGGGCCATTCTCACATCTCAAAATAGATACATTTCCCCCTTAATTAACACAAACACAGTCTTAATAAAACATTTTATTTTGATAATACAAATTTTGGATTGAATTTTTTATTTTGCTCCTCCTTCTCCTTAGAAATGAGCAGTTTTTTTATATTTTCCTCCCTACTCTAATTTTAGAAGATTTTTTTTATTTTCCACACAACCCAGAACAGCAATCATATGTTTTTTCAATTTTCCCTCCCCCCCTCTTGAAAATTTTAGGTCCAAAAAAAATCTGAAACTAGGGATCATAGTTTTGTCGCCTTATAAGACTTAAAGTAAAAGATACTTTAAATATTTTATTTTATTTTTCAATATATTTTGCATACTGATATTTTTGAAGACTGGATATTTTAAAATTAAGGAATAAGTAATAAATTTTACCTTTACCCGGATCACACTAAGCATACAAGTAAGCAACGGTGTATCTACAATCTATCATAAACCAAACAGCCATAAGTGGTTGCCCAATCATGAAGAAAACCACTAAATATTGTAGCGAAAATCTAATATTCGTAAGAAAACAATTTTGCAATGAAAAGAAAAGAAAACATTGAGCTGAATAGTGCGTATTGAGCATGGTTTTAACATGTTGTCTGTTAATCTTACTTGGTGTCATTTTGTCACTACATGGAAATAAGTCACAGCATATGTCATACCGTTATGTTTACTTTTAATGTAACCATATTTATTTAATTTTACATATTTGAATGTGTCTATGATTATATGATTATGAATGAATAAAACCATTCCAATCCACTTGTAGAGGGCGGTGACAAGCCCAACCAGTGCCGACTCGTCCATTGCTGTCGACTGCCCAGCCGGCCCCACGGAGGTCATCGTGCAGGGCAGGAACGTACGCAAGGTGGGACCATGGGCTGTGTGGGGGGTGATATTGTTGAATTTGTTGATGTGTTTGTTATTATTTTTTCATCGTCATTGTTGAAGTCGTTGCTCAAGTAGTCAATGCTGTCATCTTTGTTTTGTTGTTATCATCACTTTGTATTTCTTGTAAAATTGACTGAATTTGGTGTGCAGCGTACGGTCTCATGATTTTATTATTATTTTCTAGTTCTCTTCTGCCATTTTTTATCAAACATAAACAAAAATATTTTTATTATTTTATTCTATTTATCATGAAAAATAAAATGATAAAAATATTTTTGTTTATGTTTGATAAAAAATGGCAGAAGAGAACTAGAAAATAATGATAAAACCATTATATATTTCATCTTTGTGATCATTTGTTAACTAATCTAAAAACCTTTGTACTATATTAAAAGCTTTTTTTAAATGTAACGCATTACTCCACTCTGAGTATCAGATGTCAACTGATAGACATTCAGAGCACATAAATCAGCATATACTAAAACTATTTAGTAATTAGGTAATGTACCAAACTTTTTTATGCCCTACTGACTATATGAGACTTTCCCCACGTGCTGACGCAAGGTTTGTGCTTTTCCAGATCCGTGTGAAGTTTCCGCAGCACAAAGTATCTGGATCGTCGTCTTCCCAGCGCCCTGGGTCAGGCCACTGGCAGCCGAGGCCACCCACAGTCACACGCTCCACCAGTGAGGTAGGTAGCAACGGGGAAATGGAATCTCGCTATGGAACATTTTCATACACTTTAAAATTTGAGCTTATTACAATGGCTGAAACATGTTACATGCTTTGCAAGACTATCAAGATACAGGGTTCGGAATAATTATTTCGTTCATAAACATTTGGCAATAAGAGAGCAGTTTCACATACAGTTTCAGAGATGTGAACATCCGTGAAAAAAATGTAAAATTACCGTTTTTGAGGTCTGTAAAGATAAAAGTATTTACTTTATTTCGGTAATATGTACACCATAGTAAAACGAGTAAAAATATACACTATTTACAAGTTAGGCCAATAAGCCAAGACTCTCTTCACATATCTTTTGTAAATAAATTGGATGCCCAATATCTAAAAAGTGAAGTATTAAAATAATGACTAGAATTAACAAGGGTACAAATTAAGATATTATTAGATAAAGTAATGCGTTTCATAAAACGGTATTAAAACCATATATTGCTTTTCTAATTATCACATCTGAATGTAACACATTATATTTTATAAAAGACTGTGACATGCTAGTATGCCTTCCTAGTTTCATTAAAATTCTAAAAACATGAATATGAGCCACTTTAAGTCTTCTACGCGATTCCTTTGAACATTTACTCCATAAGTGGCAACAATAAAAGCTACAGCAAAAAGCTTTGAAAAGTAGACATTTCACCTCCTCAGTACAATATAAAAAGTTTTTTATAAGAGCATTACCCCTAGAGTACAGACCTCAGAAATCATTACGTTCGGGAGGGTGGTTGATTTTGGGATTTTAAGATAAACACAAAGCAGTGATTTTCCCTAAGATATTACCGGTTCTGTGCATAGCAGACTGTCCAGTTGTGATGTCCATAATGCAAACTTCATTCTATGAAGTGAAATGCACTTGTACTTGCACTTGGTGGAAAACCAACATGGCGTCTGCTTTAAGTTTAAAGTTTTTTAAACTTAAATTATTTCATTTTACTACATAATCGGGTATTACCAGCAATAATGAAAGGCATATGTACCATCTGTGCCACGAATATGTGAGTCATAATACTCAATGACAAATGTGCAATTTTCAAAGTCTTCTGCTTTTGACAACCTGACAGAAGACCTTGAATTGAATTGAAAATATTTTTTTTTATCACAGATACATTACAAACAAAAGACAAACACATTATACACTGTAATAAATAAGGACCAATAAAAAAGTTTATACATATATGTATATTCTTATTTCCATGGTGGACCCTAAATTATAGCAACATTTGCCACGAACATAAATAATAAATACCTAAATATAACACATTTATAAATGTATCACAGACATGGAAAAGAGAATGTACTACATGGTAAAAAATTTTCGCTTCATCAAGAACCATTTTATTTAACTCATTGTCAATAGTGTCTTGCTTTCTTTTCTACGGCTGTATTATTACTAATATGAAACGTTTTTGTTCTAAAGTTTAATTTTGATCTCAATTTTTATTTAACGTTTTCCAGCTCCTGAAGGTGTTTTATTTTGAAAAGGAGCCTTCAGGAGCTCGAAAACGTTAAATAAAAATTGAGATCAAAATTAAACTTTAGAACAAAAACGTTTCATATTAGTAATAATACAGCCCTAGAAAAGAAAGCAAGACACTATCGACAATGAGACCTAGTGCTGTGGGCCAAATATACAGAATATTTAATATTTTATTTAACAAATATTGCTGACATTTAATTTTAAAAGACATTTATTTTCACAAGTTTTTATTTCCTGATGGAACTGATTCCAGAGACTAATTCCATTGTAGTCGAAAAGAATTTTTTCCTTGAGTTCTGACATGAGGGATTATAAATGAATTATTGCTATATCTTGTTTGATGTACATTATTATTTTGTTGAAAATATGAAAAGTATGAGGGTGTATTGCACATTAAATTTAAACTTAAAAAATCAATTCTATATTTTACATTTGGCCATTTTAGTTTTAAAAAGTCTAGTGATGATAAGTGATATCTACTGTGGTATCAAATCTCCCGCGGACAAAGTCCGGAGGGAGATTTCTAGCTTTGCTTCTGTCCGTGCGTCCGTGTGTGCGCCAGAAATAAACAGGCTGATAACTCAAAGACTACTTGAGCTATTGATTTGCAAATTGAATATGTCTTGTTTGAGGAAAAAAGTACCTCTCAAAAGTTTTTTTGGAATATTCGAGTAAAACTATTGTTACCACTGCACTGGGAAAAGTATTTCACCTATGGTCATTAAACTTTACAGTTAACTTCACTATACTAGTCTCCACAGTTGAATTGACATTGGTGTACTTCGGCCTACTTTTTACTAACTTTATGACCTATGGTCACCATACTTCATTTCTAGCTTCGTTGTACCACTCTCCAGAGCTGATTAGATTTTGGTGTACTTTGGCCTATTTTTGATGAAATTAAGATGTGTTTTAAAAACAAATTATTACGAATTTGTGTTTATCTGTTTCCTTGGAAGACTTTATGACCTATCATCATCATCAAACTTGACATTTTGTATGACAATGAATTTGAATTACTAATTTTAAAATTGATTGACCTAAAATGGCCTGATCGGGAAATGGCCTGATCTGGGAAATGGCCTGATCTGGGAAGGGTAGATTTACGGTGTTCCCCGATTACTTGTGATACTTCGATACTACAATTTGAGCACACTAAATTTACCAATGTAGACAGGACCAGAGAATGCAATTATTTGTATGTAAGCCAGTGTAGAAACTATTGATTGAATCCAACATCAGCTTTGACTGCTGGTATTTTTTAGGGAACTTAATTTCTTACAAATCTTTCTCATTTCTCTTTCAGGCATTAGAATTAGTGATTTGGATTCCTTTTGAATTCATTTACAAGAACACGGAAATGCTGCGGATCTAAGATCGAACTGCCATTCTGTTGGCCTGGCCTTTCACGGCATAACCAAAGGTGACGGAACTACTTTTTTAATGCAGTGAGTGATCAGCTGTTGCTGAGAGGTGTTATCAAGTCGCCAAGCCAGCTAAGAAAAGCTGCGGTGGAATATTTACTGGAACATCCATGTCTATATGTATGTTTCATATTGAATTTCCTTCTTTATACAATACTATAGTAACTGTAATTCTAATACCATATCAGGGAATATCTCTCATTTTCAAACACCTCTAGCCAATGTGGCCAGTGCTATTACAGGAGCACTAGCCAAATATTATTGGCACCTGCCAAAATTTGGCAGGTGATATTGAAAGGTCACTGGCCAAAATGTGAAGTTGCTGAAAAGGGGAGCGCTGAAGACGCGGTTACCAGGGGCGTCTGGGGGGGTCTTTTTTGAAATGGATGTCTAGAAGCTCTCTGGTGCATTCCTTTTCTGAGAAACTACCGGTAGTTTTTTTTTTATTTTGATGAAATAGAGGTATTTATATCATGTTTTGTTTTTCAATGATTTTACACGTTATTATGGTTAACTTTCATGTATTTGCTAAAAATAAAATTGATAAATAGCCAAAGTAGCAGGTGCAAATTGAAGCCCACTCGCCAAATGGATTAAGCACTAGGTTTTGCCTAGTGGCGAGTGTAAAAGATATTCCCTTCCATATCACATTTAATCATACAACAATGATAGCCTGTTATTGGTATTAATAAATTTAGTCTTTGTTATTGCTTTGTCAGGGTACTGATGGTCCCATTGATGTGGCAGAATTTGTGGACCTAGAGGAGTATGGTCATAAAATGTCAAAAGATAAGACGTGGGCCGACCACATTATAATATTGGCAACAGCCCAATATTTAAAAACAGACATATTGATTGTCACATCAATTCAAGGTAAATTTACTTTACTATTCCAGTGTTTCCACTGGCTATTAGGGAGCGTTCACAATTGACGTCAACCACATTTTGGCATTTTCTGACCCCCCACCCCCACCCTCCCCTGTCAACTTTCATCAACTTTGTGACACCTGATGCCCCCACAGCCCCCCCTTATGCTCAATTTCATGACAGGACCAACATGTTTTACTATACCATTTCCATGCCCTTTTAGACCAGGGCCCTGTCATATATGGGCCTTGTCAGGTGGGTGAATATTGGTGATTATGCCCATACTTTATGTCAACTGGTTGGCGGCGATATCAATTTCATGACATCCTCACTTAAACACCAAACCCATCAGTTAACCATCTTATCTATCCAATATTTAAGATATATGCCGTATTGAAATTGTATCTATTATGTGCAGTTTAGTCAGGTCATGTCATACAACAATTGTGCTTCATGGGTAATATTTATGAGAATGTGATTTACAAACAAACATTCCAACAAATACAAAGCATTTATTTTTATTTCCATTCTTTAAAATACAACCTTAAATATCAATTGAACTTTGCTATATGCTATATCCTTAACACAGCACCCAACTTCTTTTGCTGAACTTTTGGATCCCCCCCCCCGTCAAAACTCAATTGTGTGACTCATTAATTCCCAATTAAAAATTTCCGGAACATGGTTTTTTGTCACTAGTTTCAAAGTAATATGTGCAGTTCGCCGATTATGATGCCATTTCACACCCAGTCCATATTTGTTCCATTCCTTACCTATAGCGGCGGGAACATGTCAACCTTTGTTACAGGTGCCAAAATCTACAATGGGTCACATGACTTAAATTTTGTGTCATTTTTACAAAGTAAGAGGCTTTTATCAAATTTGCATCTTACCAGGGGCGTGTGACAAAATGCCTCCATTCAAATCACTTCATGAGCCAAGAAAACAGTACAGTCCATATTTGGTTCCAGTTATGGACTATTGTTTTAGAAATCGTACTGTTACCCCTCTACAATTTAGGTGTTATGATGAATTGAACAGATGACCAGTTAATATATGTATATAAAACCATCAAAACATGATACAAATAGTAATTAAATTAATATTTTCTTAAATAACCGTTTTTAGTAAATGTACTAAACTTAAAAACATTAACTTTTATTAATATTAACGTTTTTATTAAGCCCAAAAGTTTAAGATTTTGCTGAAATTCTCCCAAGATTTTCCTGAGAGGTCACTGTGTCACATCCTTAAGACCCCATTAATTGTGTCCAACCCCGAACATCCAGTTTGTTACCCCTCTACAGGTCGCATCATTTAAGCTATGATGCCTATTTCACATGAACCAAAACAGTCCATATTTGTTTTGGTTATATAGCTACCTATTGGAACATGTCATTTTGTCTTCGGCAAGATCCTCTCACTGGGTCACATGACCGCCACAGATTTGCCCCCCGTGTACACAGTTCTGCTGTCACATGATCGCCAAATCCGTGGCGGTCATGTGACCCAGTAAGAAGATCTTTTTCATTAGGCCTGACGAAGGTCTTGAGAGAAGAGTGAAAGACAAAATGACAGGTTCCAATAGGTAGCTAGATAATTAAAATGTTTATATAATGGAACCCAATAGAAGCTTACATTCTGTGGTCCATATTTGGTTCCATTATGGACCATTATTTGGTAGATTTCGTACTGTTACCCCTCTACGATTCATATCTTTTGACGTAAGATGCTAAAATTTGGTTTGTCATTTGAAAGTGCAGTACAGGTCTGTTTATCCGGACGTCTCCGGACATTGATAACATGTCCGGATGTTCGGGCATCCAGATATCACGGTGGTGACCCAAGAATACTGATCGACTATGACGTGGGCGCCAATACGAGTATCGAATATAAATCGAACGTTTTTGGCATATTTCAGGACTTATAAGTGACAAGTAACATTACCTACCGTTTATAATCAATATCCATTCAACATTCATTAAGATTATTGCAATAATCGACACATATTGATCTCTAGAAATAATATTTTCCAAGTTTCACAATCGTGCAAACTCACCCTCCTCGCGACAATAGAGACCACGTGCTTCTAAACGTGCATGACTGCGATTTTTTTTATTCTGATTGCTATAACATTCTTAAATTAATTAATATCTTGCTTATTTTTCATCGGATTTTGAAGTTTAATACATGTTTGTCTAGATTACGAAAATGATATTCATTTTACGATCAAACCACTCCATTATTAGGAAATGAACTGGTAACCTATTGGCCTGGTTTCAAGGTCAAGATCTAGACTCTATCTCCCGGAAAAGAACCGGTAGCATAACTTAGATTATCAATAAAATCCGGGTCACAAGGCTAGCGCCTATTTGGCCACCTATTCGCTATTTTTGGTGAAATTTTTGCCTATTTGGTTTCCTATTTGCAAAGTTTTTAGTGAATTTTTTTTAATACGATGGAAAAAAAGTTCATGTCCGTAACTCTAAAAATGGGGCCAAGTTTTGACATCCGGATACAGCAGATTCTCGGATAATCCGGATCCAGATATCCGGACCTATACTTTGGTGACTTTTTGGAGCATATTCCACATGGACCCAAACGGTCCATATTTGGGTCCTTTCGAAACAATCATTTTGTCATTTTTTGGAATAATTATTGACAGCGAAAGAATGGAAACAAAGAGAAAATAACATGAATCCATATGCTGTATACCAAGTTACTAGAATACTTTATAATAATTTGGTCGACTTCTTACTGTTAACCCCCACCCCCATCTACAAGTCACATTTGTTTGAGCTGGTATGCTCATGTTAGTTTTGTCAGTTGAGAATGAGGACCTCTTTGTGGTCATTATCTATTATGGCTTGATGGTCCCTAATTCTTTTCCGATTTACAAAGCACACCATTACAGCTAGTTCTCAATATGGTTATGTTTGTCAATGGTGAATAGTTGGCAAGTAGCATACTGACCACAATGGGCCCTACTTGGTTCCATTGTGGTTGTTACTTGATCTTACTGTAAACACTGCTTTGTCACCTTGGGTGACGCTTTTCATCTGAAATTCTACTAGAATTATGTATAAGGTCACAAATCATATAAATGCTCATTTTACATTAACAGTATAATTTACTATTTCAGGTGTTCCGACAGAAGAAAATTTGGTGTGGATAACCGGCACCGAAAATTTCTCTGGCCAGCCAATACAACTAGGCCATTTCTTCGAATCACACTATCAATCCTTGATTCAAGGTGGGTCATTAGCAACTATGGTTGTATGCACACATTTTCCTCTGATTCTGGGTGTCAAATCAATATTGACAGTCTCATTCCCCAATATCTGTCAACGAAACCTCAGTGCGAGTTCAGTAAATGCATGTTAACACAGCCAAAAACAGCTGCACATTATTATGCTGATTGTCCTCTATCAAATACAAATGTCCAATATTTTTCAAACTGTACTTCGTATACAAATGTCAACCTGAATTGAATTTGCAGATAATCAAGCTATTGAGCCTATGGAAACCGGACAGTGCTCGGAAAGTGATGATTCAATGCCAGCAACAACAGAAGATTCATTTTTGAGTGGTAAGGGTACTAATAAACAATGCATTTTGATTCACAATGTCACTTCAGATTACTATTTCATCTATGTTTAGTCATGACAGCAGAATATTTTGATCACGACTATAAACCATCACATTAAATAGTGTATTTTGGAATGAGCAAAAATTTACTTACTATACACATCAAATTACAATGATTATTGTAATGTGGTTTCTAAAAACAAAAGCAGTAATATGGATTGTTAGGAAGCGGAATGGTCTATCTCAAGCAATTTTCCCTGCATACGTGTGAGTTAATCTCTATATGTCTGTTTTAGAAAACTTTTCCGCTTGCTTCGACAACGTCGGCTTCGAGGAGCACGCAAGAAGACAGAAAGGGGGCCTGTCTACGAAAACGCATGTGTTCACTTCTATTCCCAGTTCTGTTCGAAGCACAGGGTTAAGAGCTGTGACAACAATAACAAAATATTGGAATTCCAGTGAAATTCCAATCAACTGCTTCCTTCCGGATCGGGACTCCATCAGCACAAGGAAAATGTACTTTTGTGTGGTTATCCAGGAGACTCTAATAACACACTTAGATATGTTCAGAGAATGCCACAGCCAGGTTCCCGTGCACGAACACTCAGAAACGCTTCAAAAAAAGAGCGAGCTTTTCACAATGGACTTTTTGCTCGTGGACCCAGGGCAAAATGTAAATGTCCTGAAAATACTCGACTATTGGAATGGCATCATTCCATGTGCAAAGGACAAACCACGCTCGATATTGCTCCATGGTGATGGCCAAACCATGAAGAGGTTAAGAGTGAATATTAACAGCAATGGAGAGGTGCGAAGGCTTGGTGCCAGTGCCCGGAGAGTTTCACAAGCGTATGCTTCTCAACGAGGACATATTTGAGAAGTTCTTCAAAAAGAAATCCAGAAATGATATAGGTATGTATGCTTTGTTTATTACGTACCTTCAGTTGCGGAAGCAAAGCCTTGCGTTTGCTTTGTTTGTCACTAACAAACTAACTGTGTCCGGAAAACGCTAGAATGTTTACAGATGAACCGATTTCGTTCAAACTTTACACAACAATGAGTTGTGAGCTGACACCAAAGTGATTCGATTTGGGGCACTTTGCCAATTTAAGTGTGCTTTCCACAGAGACATTTATGGTCTATTTTTGACATTCTTCCTAGTATTGAATGCTGTAGTCAAGAAGATCAATACCATATCAAGATGGTACCACATTATTTAGACAGTGGCAAAAAGATTATTTGTGGCTGATTACATACATTGTAGTTGTGTACTTTTTATCAAGATTCCATAAACTTTTAGTGAACAATCTCTATTCCCAACAAGTACATGTTTTTCTAGTGACTCTGTGCTCTCTGAACACTTTTTCATCTAGTTTACAACTTGATAACTTTACAAGAGACACAAAGCTCATAGTGTGAACAACTATTCAGAAAAATTAAAAGTTCTTTTTTTTTTCCATTTTAGGCACATTGGCACGCATGAAAGAAATACTAAAGAAGGTTGACGCAAATCCTCCGGTAAAGGATAACTTCAATCACTGCGAGGACCTTCTGTTCTGTGCAACAGAAGGCCTCGTTTGCCTGACAGCAATGAGGCTTCTCGGCATGGACAGCCAATCTGAGATTTTTGAGGAGCCCGATCCGCAGACACGATTGCTGATTACTTTTGGCGTCAATTTGATTTTCTTGATGTCAAGGCAGTCGTTGATGCAGACTGCACAGCGGCATTGTGTTTCTGCGAGCAGCCATATGATGCCGGTAAAAGCCCAACATCTTGAAAGTTTTACTTGCGGAACAATTATATAATTCACAACCAAATATATTCCATTCATATTATAAGTGATGAGGTTTTATGATGTGATGAAGTAATGCCCTTTTTTCACAATCATACTTCAACAATGTAATCTATCTTTTTATTATATTTGGGTATTGTAAGTGGTTTGTTTTCTGAAGACGACCTGTTGCCTTGGATGACAGGTCGACAGGTGGACTATTTTATTATGCTTTGGACATTTCATGAAGTTTAACAATAAAGCTTAGTAGTATTTTTTCAATACATAGAACTCATTTTCTATTAAATACGTTATTTAGTATGTTTATATTAATTTGAATCTTACTGTGACATAAAGCTCAATAATATGATTACAAATGATCTTAACAAATGTACATATTAATAATATGTTATATACACAGTTTAAACTATCCTTTTGTGCTTGTTTTATTAGCTTACATTGAAAGCCTTTCAGACCTTCCCGGTCCTTCATCAGTCTGCCAACAGCCTTATCGACATCATCACTGGTTTGGTAGATGGTGGCAGGTAGGACTGCATCATCAGCAGCGGCTGGTAGGATGTTGATAGTGTAGATGGCTCACGATACAAGGTCGCCAAATATTGCATAATTCCCCTTTGTCTTTTCTTATTGAGGTTGGGCTTGAGGCGTTACTTGATGTGTATGGCCTCCTATTTCAGTAAGATTTCTTATCTTTCTTTCAAAATGTATGTTCTGGTCACGGTCTATTATCTTGATGTTATCCAGGGATATGTGATGGCTCTCTCTGTCTGGTTGATGTAGGTGTAAGGAGACATGTGAGGAGGTGCTGCTAGGGCGTTTATGCTGGTCGAATCTGATCTTAAGGGTCATTGATGTTTCACCCACATAGGAGCTACTGCATCCTTCAGAACCTGATCCACCATAGTTTATTTGGTAAACTACACCACAAACATCTTCTTTCTTGGCTGGATCCTTGGGTGCTACCAGTAACTGTCTAAGAGTGAAGGACTTGTCGGAGGCGGTGAGAAGGATTATGAGTGGTTATGGATGTAGCGCCTACTTTAAACCTGTGAACACTCTTAAACAGTTACTGGTTTGTGCCTGTTGCAGTCGTGAGAGCTCTGCGGTTGGTTCTGCCGGCCGCTCGCGCTCCCTCCAGGCTGCTCCAGAACGACCTGGCAAACCTCACCCAGTACGGCAGCACCGACATGGACGCCACGTACAAACACTCAGTCATCAGCGGACTCGAGTACTTCGAACGGAAAAACTGGGAGCTAAAGGTGTGTAGTAGAGAAGGACGATATGTAGTGTGACAAGTTTTCCGACGACCTGGTATGAATGTAATGTCAGTGAAGCCTGATAACAATAAACTGCGAATTTAGGTATGCACATTTGCATTTATTCCAGGAAAGTGGGCATTTGTATTTCATATGAATGCCAAATATATAGGATTGCCCATACAATACCTGATAAAACTTAGTATTTCAAAGATTAAAAACTTTC
>CM032660.1:58878508-58913952 GCA_019095985.1 Streblospio benedicti | reverse complement strand
GTGGCTGCATACATCTGGTCCCTAATCCCTTGAGAGTTAACCTATTATTACAAGAGGGGGATTATAAAGTGTATTAAGTAGGCCTCTGCATAGCCTTTACCAGCCTAATAGCTGTGTGGAAATCGGCAGTACAGTGGCAGTACAGTGGCAAACACAGACGTAACTCTTTGGCGCCACTAAGTCTGCCCAGGCCGGGCCGCGAACTTGCGACGCAGGAATCTCCTGTTTGTTGATCGTACGCTCTAACCACTGTACTAACGAGGACCATATAAAGGCCTCCTCATAGCTAGACATACACCGGCAAACTGACGCGTTACTAAATTATAATAATATAATAATATAGAGGTATTTATAGTCCCAATATCCATACGCTCATTGACACTTAACAAGAAAGATACATAATAATTACCTTAAAATTGAAACATTAACATTAAGAATACAAATATCGAGAAAAACTTTAAAAATTACACAGTACATTAAGTTGCATTATTAAAAGAAATATTAAACAAATGAGTTTTCAAAAGCCTCTTAGAAGTATTTAAATCAGTGCCATTTCTAAGAGCTGATGGTAAACTATTCCATGAACGTGGAGCAACATTAATAAAATTTCTATCGCCATAGGTGATGGTGTTAGCCCTAGGTGTTATTAAAAGAAGACCCTTATTTGACCTTAAAGAGTAACGGTCATTTGATTTCACAGAAATCAAATCATATATATATTCTGGTGCCAAGTTATGTGAGGCCTTAAAAACAAACAATAATACTTTATAATTGAACCTCTGTAGTATTGGCAACCAATGTAATTGAATCAGGGTTTCTGTTTAATATGTGTGATCGTTTTGATATGCGCTTGATCATGCGCGCATGTACATATCGGTTTGTAAAGCATTTTGGTTTGCCAGGGTAATAGTGCAAATTTATATTTTTGATGCTCAAATTGATACTGTTGGTTCCCAATGTTGGCAATTATAACAAAAGTTATAGACGATGGCTGTCATATTGGCATCACAAGCTTCATAAGGGCGTCGATATGTGTTCAAATATTAATCTGCCAATCTACATAATAGTAAGGATTACGGTTGGTTTGCCATTTGACCCAATTGTACATTAGAACCTTCAATTAGAACCAATTCTATTAAAAGACCACCTCTATAATAAGACAATTTCTGATGGTCGCAAGCCTTCATAAAAAGACCTTTGCAAACCTCGATAAAGAGACCACCTCGAGCTTTATACTAAAATCACAGAAGGCCAGCCATTGGGTGGTATTAATTAATAGAGAGGTATTTATTCTACTCCAGTGTTTAAGTGTTTGAATTATATCCTGGTATTATGTTAGTACATTGTACATCAAATATTGTAGGTTCATTTATAATCTGCATGTAATTTTGTGTATTTTGGATTGTATCTCTGGGAGCTGCTGTAAGTTCTGTTAGGATATGGACAGTGGCCAGGTGCCAGTAAGACAGAGCTGGCTGCTGTCAGAATGGAGCTGGGCATTGTTAGAACAGTGGTGGGTGCTGTCAGGAGGAGGGGTAGGGGTGTCAGGACAGTGCGGATGCTGTGGCCATGTACTAGGCAATATTTAGCGTTCAATAGTGGGATGGGGGGTGATGTGGGAAGGTGCTATCAGGGCAGAGACGGGTGGTGTCAGAATGGATAGTTGGCGCTGTTACTACATATGTTGGGGCGAAGGTAGCTGTTAGAACAATGATACAGGGATGGGGGTGTCACGACAGTGTGTATGCTGTAGACTGTTGCTATGCAAGGAGTATTTTGTTGTTGAATAGTGGGCAGGTGTGGGGTTATGGATGGTGTTTACTTCAGAAAATGGCCACAACACTTTGATTGCCTGTTATTGATTTTTCATCCCCCAGGGTATATGCTAGTCCTACATGTAAAGTATAGCTCTAACTACCTAGTGGCCCTCTAGTTTCGAGATCCTGAACCTGACTTGAATTCTTAATCGTCTGTGATTCTGATGTTAATGAATGAGAGAGTAAGTATGGCAGCCGTAATAACATATACAAAATCCTGTCAAATCCTGGTGTCAAATATGCATCTGCAAATATTACCATCCTCAAATTCACATGAACAAGCCTCATGCTTCAGCACTTGTCTTCAGTTTAGGTGGTATTTGGATTATCATTTCGTTAATACAGGTCCAGCAAGTGTGTTTCATACCTGTCTATGACAGACAAAAGTAGGACCCTGATGTTTATCTGAGTACGTCTTGAAAGCATGAATAGAACTTCAAAAGTATTCTTTCAGATGCAGTTTTCTCTGCGGCTATTTACGATACTCAAATAAAAGTATTGGCATTAAATCAGCAGGTTACAATACAATTGATTTCAGTTCATTGATAAGTTCTTATATCAAATCTGTAATGTCTGGATACCCATGTGTTATATATGTGTTTCCCAACATAGAATCTAAATGTTTTGGCTCACATCAAAAACAGATTCATTTGTTTTATTCTTTTATTTCATTCAGAAGTATGCACTAAGCCTCCTGTCACATGCATGCTTGTCCATGCACACATAGATCAATGGGTGAATAGGTGTATAAATTGTACATATAAATATTTCTTTTAACTACAGGTATATATATATATGATCCACTTAGCCATGACCAGATCCGGCAAAAAATGAATAAACTTTTTAGTAATTAATTAATTAATTTTAAAAGTACATGAACCGATTCATCAAAACGTCAAAGAATAAATATTCAACCAAATAAAATGTAAAATTTGCGTACATTACAAGCTCTAAAGTGGATTAAATTGATAGAAAATAGTCAAATATGCCACGCTATCAGGTTAGTCTGGTTGTCATGGTACAGTCGCCGTTTGCCATTATAAAACGATGTCTGCAATCTATTTCATTCTTTTCAATAAACTGTGTTGAAGTAGTACCAGTCACATACTTCATAGAGTCCCGACAGCGCACGTCTGACGTTGTCCAGGTACTGAAGAAGGTTTATGTGATGAATTGGTTCATTTGTAAAAATACCAGTTTCCGACGAACGGGTCAATTACGCCGGACCGGGTCATGGCTAAGTGGATCATATATATGTATAAAGATAAAAAATAAAAGATTAAAAATTTGATGATTAAAAAAATAAATATCACAGAGACATAAAATCACAGATAAACGCAAATCACGCTGCACAATGAATGCCTGGTTAATAAAACCAAGAAAATAGTTTTTGTAAAATGTAAAACTAAATTAGAGTGACTGATGGATCCTTGCCTGTCATAGCATCTGATAGCATGTACAATACTTCATATACAGGTCAAAGAATAACACAAAATTTGCTTTTCTTTTTGGTATCTTTATCAGGTGATTTTTCAGTATTCCCGGTATTCTGACCAGTTTTATCAGATTTATCCTGTGAGGATTTATCACTACCATTATCACTGGATTTTGATAGTCCACTAGGTGGTAAAACGTTTTCCGCAAATTGACCCTGGTAATTTCCTGGAGGATAGTAGTTTGCTACGGTATACACTGTTCCATCCTGCGCCTGAGCTTTGGCAATGCCTATCTCTTTAGTTCCTTTCCAAACTACCTGGGTAAAATGACCTGAAAGCAGATTTTCTAATCAATCCCCTTACAATTGAACAGCACAACCATCCTCATCTTTATTGTCATGTAGGTAGGTGAGGAAAATAAACATGTTTTTTTAAAAATCTTTAAGTGCAGAAACTAGTCTAAAAGTAGTTGGTGAGCTTGATTTAAGATTGCTTTTCAGGGTCAAGATTAAGCACACGGCCGTTCATATTGATGAGGAGAAATTTGTCACTTTTTGAGTTTTAATTTTTTTATTACAGACGTTGGCAGTATAGGATTATGGTGAGCACTGACCTAGGCTTAAAGCAGTATTTGTATGATGGTATAAATGTAACTAAATGTATCTCTCTAGTTTATGGTCTTAATTAAGTCTCCTGGGGGGGAGGGGGTCCTTGTCACAATAAAATATATCTTCTCAACTCCCTGGGGAGCATACAGCATATGGCAACCTCGCAGCGCAGATGTGCTTATCAATCAACATTCGCGTTCACTTGCCTGATCTGTACCTAGTTACCTGCAGAAACCACGGACCAGTGTGCAACTGTTTAGGGATGTTTTTGCTCAACACCCATCCAAGATTGGAGCAATTTATAATTAGTTCTGTGGCCGAGTGGTTAGGAAGTTGCACTCGTGACCAGAAGGTCGTGGGTTTGATTCCCGGTCAGGTCTGGTGGTGGGTGTTGAACAAACTCATCCCTAAAGGAGTTGAACACTGCTCTGTGGTACCTACATGTTAATTAGGTACAGGTCATTGGGTTGAAAGAGTGAGTGAGTGATTGTGTGAGTGATTAGCATCGTGCGTTGAATGTGCTGTCGTTGCAAGCATATGATAACTGATCAATAAGTGGGCCAATGACCTGGTGTAAATGTAGTCGTGAGAGCAAGACTTTGATCAGGACTATAAACCACCACATTTTCATTTAGTTGAAGAAAAACAAACTAGGTTGTTATATGTATGTATCGGCAGTATCTGCATTCACATATTTCTGGAAAATAGAATATCTGCTTAACAACAATGTCATTATGACATTTGACTGTCATAATAAATGGAGTGTGTGTTTTGGTGGCAATGAATAACTAGATCAAAAGTGCTCAGAGAGCACAGCGTCGCTAGAGCACCATTGACCCATGGGCAATAAAGATGTTTGCTTTGCAATCAAAGCAAAAAAAAGGTCTTACTTAATGCGTGCCTCATCCTACATCTATGTTATTGGCATTGGATTGCAGGTGCTTTCTAAACATGGCTAAAGTAAATATCTCTTGCCCATGAGTCAACATTAATATGGTAACGCTGTGCTCTCTTAGCACTTTTATTCCAATATAACCACTATGCCGTCTCGATGGTCATGTTTCGAACAGTATTGAAACTATAGTAGAAAAATAGAAAGTAAAATGATTAAAATGGCCCTCTGAAAGGTAAACTCTAATTGGCAAAGTGTCAAAATTGAATACAGTTCAGTAGGCATGTAAGCATTGTACAAAGTTTGAATGCTTTCTCACAACCATCAATAAAACTATTGCAGAAAATGTTGAAATGGACCCAAAATAGCACTATGGAAAGCACACTTTAATTGGCAAATTGCCCAAAATCAAATCACTTCGGTGTCACGTCATACCAAATAGTTGTGTAAAGTTTTGAATGAAATTGGGCAAAGCGTAAAAGCTCTAGCTTGTGCGGAGACAAACATACAGACATTCATAGATACATACATACATATATACATACATACATACATACATACATACATACATACATACACAAGCGTACATACAAACACAAGGCTTTACATACATTCATAGCTGCTGTTACAAAGCAAAACACGCTTTCAAAAATTAAAAATTAAAATATGCAAAGTGCAAAATATTTTTACCACCCTCATTTGAGTTTCTGTCATTAAGTAATTAGATCTTTCTTATCAATATCTGTCTTACAAACCTGTTTTCATTGAAAACCCGCCATGTTCAAAATCATATAATTCTATCTCATTGTACCAGGCGTCTGTTGCGGCTTCTCCTGCAAATATATTTAGTTACAATTTTTAAGGATGGGTCTAAAAAGCTACTTCCGATCTTCAGCAAATTGCAAGTTAGATGAATACATGATAAAAAGCATTAATTCTACATACTATCATTTTTAAATCATAAAGGTATGGTTTCCATACTTTTGAAAATATATTTTATTATCAGTGGGCTAAGAATTTGTCTTCATCATACCCAATTGGATCTCATAAGGTTACTAACATCATTGATAACATACCAGATTCATTATCTTCCTTTGTTGAAGTCCAATACATATGAAGATTCTCTCCAGTCGGGCCTTTTGAACATGCCGAGTCCTCGCTCTTGCTATGTTCAAAGCTGCCTGTGGAAGCAAGATGGTTCGCCCATTTTTGGGCAATTGCAGTCAGCTCTTTACTTTCAGTCAGGTTTTCTGCTCCATGTTTTGACCTGTGTACATTGTGCCTGTTGATGGCATCTTCAACAAAACCCATAATGCTGGTGTTTTAATTCGACCTGTGAGAAATGTGACAGACCGGTAATCCCGTATGTAGTTGTCTGGTTAGTGTCAGACCTTGATTGTAACAGTACACTATGCCTTATAAAATGACACTATTTGTGTGCATGATAAGTCAGATAATAATGAAAAATAATCTTGGGAAACAATATTCTCAGGTAAGGTAGTCGATGTATGATACACCATATCAGGCCCCAATTATATACTAGTTTGGCTCTTTCTGTGCATTGTTTACAATGAAGGTTTTCCGTGCATTGTTTACAATGAAGGTCATACAAGGTCATAAAAAGTTCAAATAGTTTAGCTCAGTCAAATGTATTAAATGATGTACTAAAAGCAAAACTATTTTTCATGTTTAGTTGATTTTCACATGTAAATTTCCAATAATATTATAAAATTATGCAAAAAATCAAATGTCTTTTATAAAAATTCAAAGTGTCAGAAAATTTTGAAAATGCTTAAATTTTGATCATATGACAACAAAAATTATGGTAAATCATCTACATTATTTTATTCATGGGCTACCTTAAGTTAAAGTTATCATAAAACCTTTAAGACATAAGCTGGAGATAGTTGATACCTGATAGTATAATTATCTGCAGATTGATAATCCTTGATCTTTTATCAGTGAGATTAGAGTTTACATCATAGAAAGATTATTAATATGATTTTAATATGATTTTTTTATTTCTTAGACACTGACTACCTATAGTCTATCATGGTCATATTATGATGAAATTGATTAAAATCTTGATCTGCTTTCCTTAGTAGTAAAAGATGAATTATTCATAATATTGTTTGTAATGAAGTCATTAAACTAATAACTCCAAGTCAGGTTAGGACTATATCACATAGTCTCTGGTGGGATTCAAACCCATGACCATACGGCACCAAATTCATAATAGTTTGTATTATTAGGATATTGCAATTAACACAGTCTACCAGTCATGTCACAAATTATTTTGAGCTTGATAATATTTTTAGACCTGAGATGATAAATAATTTGCTCTACAATTAACAACTGAAGTAAAACATCTCAAAAAATTAAGAAGCAAGTCTAAGAAATTAATTAACAAATTTTATCTTCAATTAGAAGAATCTTCCTGCAAGTATTTAATTGGCCAAGATGTGATAATAAATCTGAATTTCTACACCAGAAATTAAAGCTGGGGAAATCATAATGTCCCCTCAGACCTGATAGGTGATTGCATTATGATAATGCACTCCTGTCAGAACAGTCACCCACTGAACTTGGCTGAATCAGAATATTATTATTTAATCCTGGCATCAATGTTTTTAATTAGTTATTTCCCTTTGAACATGATCTGAGAAATACTCCACGAAGGCCTTAGAGCATGTGAGCTGAGCTGATAGTCTAGTATAAAATTCTAAGGGTTATATATATGTAATCTAACAAGTTCTCTGGCTTCCTTTGGAATTTTAGGCTATGAACTGGAGTAACAGGTGTTGCTCTGGTAAGCAGCGCTGCTGTTAGGCAGGGCCCTGAAAAATAAATAACAGACATCAGATGACTGGCTGACCCCAGTAGTCTCATTGCTCTCCCAGCAAGGCCATGAACTTTTGTTATGTGTTGAAAGATATAGACTGACAAATCTCTATATATATACGTTGCTCTCTTTCTTAAGGCTTCAAGCTGCAAAAATTATAACAGATAACATTAACAGTATTTTATTTTCGGATATTTTACATATTTAAAAAAAAACTAAATCATATCCATAGAACAAGAGGGTTGTATGTACACCTATATACAGAACATAGTAAAAAAATCATATTTGTATTTGAAAAATTTGTAAAGTAATCTAATTTAATTTATCACAGTTTTTACCTATGTCAAGAGAAAAGGCTTTATCATGCCGTATACAGATGATCACTTAACAGATGTGATCTTGATAATTGGAGATCATGCACTTTTTGTTGCAGGCAGCAAGTCGCAGGGTTCCCAGGCCTCCTCCCCCACCACCAGGGCCTCCAGTGAGCAGCTCGAGTTGCTCACTAAGATTGGCCAGCTGGAGGCGAGCCTGGCCAAGCTGAAGGCGGACAAGGACGCCGCTCATGACAGGTCAGAGTCAACACCAGGACCACGGATGAGTAGCCGTCCCCTTATGGACTCATTGCATGCCCTGGCTTTTTTACATCTCACATTCTCCATTACCGGAAAATACCTTGATTAAATGTGTAGTTATTAAAGTCAGGAAACCGAAAGAGCAGCGGTTGATGTATAGATTCTACTCTAACGTGTGGTATGTGTTGTGGTTAGAGTTCCTGTAGTAATGTGCTTCTATGTGATTTCAACATGGCAGATGCATAAGATTAGTACGTAGTCATTGAGGTAATTGTGTTGCCAGGATACGTAAAAAAATTGGGATACTTCTATGGACAAGTATTGAATTCTCAATTGCTTCATATTGAAGAGGCATTTTGCATTAATGACATGACGGATATTTGAATGGGGTGAATGAATTGTAGATCTGTGGCATGACCCTTGATGCAGGCAGGTGGATAATTATAAGTTCATGAGTATGTATTTAAAATCGATGTGTACGTATACATATTACAGTACCATCAAACCCAGCTTCCCTCCTTCTCTAGATACAACATTAAGTCTCTTTCAAGTGCACTGTACCGCTTGCAGCAGCATATTTTGTACAGTTGGACCCAATAACGATCTCAAACTCTATTAAATCAAATTTGTGGAAAACTAAGGATCTCAGCCATTTCCTAACCTGATTCTTTACAAATTTTTTGATAGTTCAAAATTTCTAATAACTTGAAATTTTTTATTTTTATTCACTTCTTTCAAGTTTCAAGTTCGAGTAACTCAGTAAAGGTTATCCTGATCAAAGACTCGAATGAGTGACAATCATGATCTGACATTTTTACGTGAATAGCATTGCAAGCAATTACCTGGTAGTTGTTCAATTGATTGTCAGGGTAACTCAGACTTCAAGCTGACTTGTCCGAAAAAGCGACCCACATTTCAAGTTTTCTGCTAGTTCAAAATCTTGTAACAAGCAAATATTTGCCTGCCAGAATTTTGTTTTCATATCAACATACATCTAGCACATAAATATGGGATTCTTTAATCATCAATAACGACCCAGAATATCACCCGGTTTGCGGGTTGGGCAACCTAGGTTTTAGAATTATTGTGTTGTCTGTAGTGAACTGTTAAAAGGTGCTTGGGATGATGGTATCATTCTGGTCTCAGAACCTTGGGGTCGTCAGGGCCACTTGATATAGCAGAATGGAAGCTATGTCTTCAGCTATGTCAATACAGTGGTTGGAGCTTGCTTGCCATAACAGAGAGAATAGAATTGAATTAACAAACAAACTTCAGGGTCAGGATTAGCCACTCGTTGCTTCGTATTAACTAGTAAAAAAGTGGATTGAATTAACAGGAAACTCATCATTTGGAAAAAATGTGAATAATTTGTCATACAGATATAATCATGTACAAGAAGGACGACTACATTTTTAAATAGAAAAGATATTTGAGGGGTTAGCCAAGTTTTGCTTTTGGATAACACTTTTCCACCTAATCCTGACCCTGAACTTGAAAAGTTTGAATATTCAGTTGTTCATAAAATCATGACAGATTTACGTAAATCATTGCAAATCAAATAATGTCTTCAGCTATGTCAATATAGTGGTAGGAGTTTGCTTGCCATAACAGAGAGAGTAGAATTAAATTTACAAATAAACTTGGAAAAAAATAAATATACAGTTGTTCATGTAATCATGACAGATTTCCAACGTAAATCATTGCTTATCTGTTGCTTTCCAGCACGAAGCGTGCGCGTCAGGACGTGGAGTCTCTGCGTGCGCGCTGCAGTCAGCAGGAGGCGGAGCTCGGCGCCCAGTACAAGCGCTTCCTCACGCTCAAAAAGAACTTCAACGACCTCATGGACGAAAACGACAAGCTCAAGGTAGGACAGGCCCGTTTGTTTACACATAATGGCAGTATTTATGATAGGAATTGGGGCTTTTTCAACAAGCGTGGTTGCCTATGATGTTGAAAGTAAACGTACCACTTGATTAACCCAGCTACATGTGCGATGGTGCTGACTTATACAGGATGATCGAGTCTATATCTGATAATGGTGCTGTACACATCTGATTATCCATCTTCCAATTATCAGGCAGTCTTGATTATCTGGCAGGGCCACCGACAAGTACCCGTCCTATCATCTGAGTCCAGTGTCTGTGTTGTCAGAACGGGTTAAAAAATTGGTGTTACTTGTCCTATGGTTGAGTATTGTCAGTCACCTGGCTGTATCGCACATATTTATGTTTATAGTATAACATGTATTATAACTAATCCATACATTCAATACATTCTTATTCTAGAAGTATAGAATTTTAAAAGGAGAAAATATTTATGAATTCAAGATCTGTTCAACTGTATTTAAAATAACAATAGGTGTTTTGCCAAATCTATCTTGAACAAACCTACAGGGAAATATAATTAATCAAAATGCTACTATTCTTCAATTTGTATTTACACAAGTCATAGGCCTACTGTGACTTATTATTTCTATAACTTTTTCATCATTTTGTGAAACAAATGTTATTGTAATTTTATAGTTATAAAAAGTATTCACACATGGGGAGGAACTTGATAAATAATCCACTTCTTTCCTTCCCAGGTATTTTATATTACTACTTTAATACGTGTTTTTAAATGTTTTTGAGTTTTTATGATTATTGTAAATTGCCTGAATTACATTGTTAATATTTTTGTACATATGGCAAATAATAAAATAAAAATAAATAAATGAAGATAGAAAAATACATAGACTGTTTGGATGGTAACGTTGCAGACAGGGTGGGTGGCGTCGGCGCGGCTCCAACCCGTCTGTGGCCCTCAGCAACCAGACGTGGCCAGCACAGCCCCGAGGAGGCACAGACGAGGTCGACTCAGGAGCAGCGGGGCTCAGACTGGTCGAACTCAAACCCGTGAGTACTCACCTAATACAGCGAGATGCAAGCTAAATTTCTCAGGGCAGCCATGTGTTATGAAATTCAGGGCTAGTTGATTTGTAACTGGTTGAATAGAGAGGACTTATTTAGGCCATTTGAATGGATGCCCCTGGGTGAAAACTTTGAATCAATGGGTCCATCTCTTTGCTACCTATTTTTGATTCCTACAATATTTTTAGCTTATTTAACAAGACATGATTAGTGCATCAAAACTAACAGATCTACCGTTTTTACTACCTCTGTCTGAGTCTTGTAAGCTATCACATTTTAGACTAACTCATGCATCACCATGATGACAAATAGGCTTTGAAACTCAAAACCTTAAAATAGGAATTGTGTGAAAATAAGTCTGGTTCCTTACAGCTCGGAGCTGGCAGATAACAGCCAAGAACGGTAGTTTAAAGGTTTACTTTTTGCCAGTCTATTTTCAAATATTTCTGAATCAATTCTTATAATATAACTATATTATATAAGCAATCTTAAAGGGACTCGAGTGCAAATGCATTAGACCGGGTATGAAATATTGGTGTTTTACCTTAGTATTTACAATAATGGTCAGCTAATTACCGGTAATGAAATTTGTTCAATCTTGCATAAGCTATGATGAGGTGAAATTAATAACATAAATTAGAAATACTTAAAAATGCATATTTCATTCCAGCATCTAAAATTTCTTTTCGGGCTTTTACCGACCCTCCAGTGGAAAAAACGTTGATGTCAGTCTCTATAATATATGATGACATGGTTTATCCACGTGCTTCCGTGGCTGAGTGGATAGGGAGTTGGACTTGTGACCAGAAGATCTACCTGGGTCAAGAGCAGAGAGCTAGCTTTCAATATTTTTCCTTCACCCATGCACGAAGCTTTGACTTTATATTCAGCAATTGATCATTCAAAATAAACATGTATGCTAAGTTACAAAATATTATCTATTTGTAAATTATGAATTCTCATGCTATCCATGTCGCTAAAATTATTGACAATAATCATACTAATCTATATATGAAACCATCTTACATTACAACATAGCTTGCCTATTCTAACCCATCTGCCAGACATATCCAGTATGTTTTCTTCATCATATTACAGCCTCTATAACATGATAATCAGTTTATAGGACTGCCCGTAACCATTTTCAATAACTCTAGAAATATGCATCTTTAATACCAGAATGAGTTCACTGTTCAAAATATGGGATGCCAAAAGAAGGCAGAAAAAATGGTGTTGGTGCCACCAGAAGTGGATAGTGGAATGATATTATTAGACTATGTAAAAGAAAAAGGTTAGTAATTTAGTAGTTAAAATAAATTTAATGATAATAATTCATCACTAGTTTATAAATTTTCTGATAAACTTTGATTTTCAAAACATATCTAATAAATATTGCATCATTGTAGGTGCTAATAAACTAGGAGTACCTAGTTGTATACTGAACTGAACTAGATGCCGAGACAATTGAAGTTTTTAAAGGGAAAAGTGGAATCCGGCTGGTTATTAAGGTAAATCTTTTAAAAATTACAAATTTTTCTTAAACAACAATTCACGTGACTTTAAGAATTTTCTTTTCATGTAGATGAGAATTGTTTTCATTATATGCTCAGTTGCCAAACAAGCAACCTTTAAAAGCAATGTGATGTGTCTCAATTCTCTTGTTACAAAGAAGATGAAAGTGTAACACAAGGTGACAAACCAGTGTTTGCTGTAAAATCAAATAGCAGCACCAATGGAATTAATGGAGCGGATTTGACCCAAACATAGACCATTTGGGTTCAATGAAATATGTTTGAAACAGCACTATTTACAAACAAAATTTGAGAACCCTTGCTGGAACGATGTACCTTGTAGAGGTGTAACTATAAGAAATCGCCCAAATGATAGTCCACAATGGATTTGAATACAAACCGTTCTTGATCAATGTAAATTAGGCTCCAAAAAGTCACTATTTTCAACTGACAAAACCAAATTAAAGCATCGTAGCTCAGACAATGTGACTTGTAGAAGGGTATCAATAAGAGATTGACTAAATAATGGTCCAGAAGGGACCTAAATATAGACTGTTTGGGCCCATGTGAAATAAGGTTCTTGTGGTCACCATTTACAGCTGACATGGCAAATTTGAGCACCCTAGCTCAAATCATGCAAGGTGTAGATGGGTAACAAACCGGAAAGGAAGGAAGGAAGGAAGAACGGACAGTTGGTCAGGCGGTCTGACGCAATTAATGGGGTATTAGAATAGCCAGCGTACAAACACTGGAAAAAAATATATAAATAACCAATATCATCAGATAAAAATCTGATGAGACATAATTTTATAATTATAGTTGTTATGAAAAAAAAGTTTGACAACATATTTGTAATTCTTTCAGGTGATGTTAACGATTCCAGCCCCCTTCAGACGACAGCCACCCCTTCAAACATCTACACAAGTACGGATAACTCTTACCTCAAGTCTGATTTATTAAATCAAAAATGCAAATGTCTTTAAAACCTTCATACAAATCGAGAACTTCCTGAAATAAGCACTTTGACAGTCATTGAACATTGTTTTTTTCTAAAATTTGCTTAATTAAATTCATTAAATCTACGATACACAATGAATGATTGGAAAACAATTCGTTTATTCTTTAGCGTACATGGACATGGAGCCGCAGTATCAAAACTCTCAAATGGCACGTCAGGTATTTAACTTTCTAATGTGGTAGCATTTGATTAATACAAGTCCATATATATATATGATAAGTCCATTGTAAAATTTCTGTATGTCAGTGGTATATATTATTTTGATGTAGATCCTCCGAACTTTTGGAGCCAACAACCATCCAACCTACTAGGAACGTGTTCAGGTATTTAACTTTCTAATGTGATTGCATTTTAATTTAAAACATTTCATTGTCAGTCACCCAATTAAGGCCTTAAATACATGTAGTTACTCTTCAGCAGGACTTGTAACCATAACAAGGTACTCGTCCTGACACATTTGACGAGTGAATTGAATTCAGGACTAGTTTTCCCCAATTTCTAATAATAGTTTTGATGAGCAGACTAGTGACTTAATCAGATTCTGATTGTAAATTATTTTATTCCATAAGCAGTAAACTTCAATGAACTTTTTCAGAACTAAATGATTTTACTCCACAGACGTCTCACATGGGATTATCTTCAGGTATTTAACCTTCTAATGTGGTTAGATTTCAATTGTAACATTGTTATTTATATATTAAATATGCAGTAAACTTCAGTAAACTTTTTTCAGAACTTAACGATTTTGACCAACAGCAACAATATCGCAACAAATTATCTTCAGATACTGAAATTTTTAATGTGATTGGATTTCAATTATAACATTGTTCCATTGTTAATTATTTTATTCCACACGCAGTAAACTTCACTGAATTTTTTTCAGAACGACTACATGATTTTAACCCACAACCATCTCGCATAGGACTAACTACAGGTATTTAACTTTCTAATGAGAATGGATTCAATTATAACATTTTCTCCCAACTTTACCCTTCATTCTCAATTCTGATTGGTTCAGAGCCATAGGAGGTCAGTTTATATCCCCACTTTGTGAATGGGAGAACAGACTCTCCAATGCCCATTAACATAATCCGGTTTAGTGATGAGATAACACTAGCTATGTACGAGTGGTGTCTTAGTCTGCTCGAGTGAATAACGTTTTTTTGTTTGTTTTCAGAAAACCAGTTTACTCAGAAACACCTATCTTTGCACCACAGATTGCTCACTTCACCAATTCCCACATTCACCCCTATGGTGCAGTAAGCACTACATGGTTCATGTATTCCTTCAACTTTATGGTTGAAGTTAATACGGGAAGTGGGGATCACTAATTATTCAACTGCGTATAGGATTAATGGAGAAAAAATGTACAAGCAATATCCTGCTATTTCTCTTGATGGGAAGAATCAATGGGTATGCTACTTTTTTTTAATATGCCCTATTTATAGTAGGCTTATACATTTATTTTCTAATAGAAATATTTAGGGTGCGATTGTAGTTCCTGGCTAAAACCAGAAAGTGGCTACGAACAATTGCATTCTGGGAAAAAAATAGACAAACAGTGTCAGTCTTTATCATTTCTTTCTGCCATGCCGTAACATCACAGCGCTTTTGTTGATTGAGACTGACACCGCGTGGGTAAAAATCGTACTGAAATATTTCTATCGAGACAGCGAAAAAGATTCATGCAAATGCAAAACAGCCACGTTCTTGGTTTGTTTGTCTATTTATTTCCCATGATTCCTAGCTATACGAAAACAAGTGTATTGTTCGTGTTGTTTATTATTGGCATTTATGTTCATTTTCGATTTTGTCCCGGCCAGGAATAAAGTTCCTCACATGGTTTATAGAACTGTGCACCAACCTGCCGGGACCACCGGTCGGTTATTGAGGCTATTGATTACTGCCCGGGTTTCACGAGAGGCCTCCATGTCTGAACTGCTGACAAGCCCATATTAAACCATAGACCGAGTCCACGATGAGGGAGGAAGGCCACCGCCAAGCCTCCCCGGTAAAGTTCAGAAAAAGGGCCTACCCACGGGGAGTAGGTTGCCAACCCTACGTGCTGCTGTACCATGCCTAAGAGAGAACTTAATCGGCTCAACCCAGTACAAGAGAGTACTGGTTCCCTAATCCTAACAGTGGCCATAGTGTTCACAGTGGTTGTAACTGGGCTCAGTCCATGAACTTTGGAGAATTTGAAATATAAAGTTCAGAGCGGTTTTAACCAATATAAGCACAGTATATGAGGCACCAAAACACAATTTGGATGATTGCCAGATGTTAGAAAATGCTAAACACGCAGTAACCACACTGGAGAAGACCAGCAGCCAAGACATGTGGTTGCCTGCTCATATGAACTTTGGATTTGATTGAGTGATTGTTCATTTTAAGATGTTATTAAGCTAGTTTACTAACTGACTAATTTGAATTTGAAATTAAATTTCAGAGCGGTTTTAACAAATCCTTAGCACAGTATATGAGGCACCAAAGGCACAATTTTAAAACAAAAAGCCAGATGTTACAAAAGCGAAAAATAGTAAAACCAACCTTCAAGCCAGTTAACCCTGATGAAAATGTAAGTATACTTGCTAATTAGATCATATGTCAACAGCTTTAATATGTTACATAGCGTTTAATTACCAGTTGAAAATTCCATGACCTTTTAATGACTTATTAATATTTCATTTTGTTAAACGACTTCTTACAAAACTGCTGGACTTTTCCAGGATACTGGAAAAAAATATGAAAAAATTTTTTTCCAGACTATATATTGAAAACATGAAATTTCTGAATGTAATTTTGTTCCCCTTTTTCAGCGTACTTATGCATCAAAGGTATCAAATGCGGACATTGAAAGGCATAAAGAAGAGATACTGAAAGAATGGCAGAAAGATAAAAAAAGAGGAATGAAACCCATATGAAACAACTTTTGAAATGGACTAGTTCGGACCGTCAGAAAATGGTAACAGAAAGTAAATTAGGCATCAATAACATCATTGCTATATTTATGTCTCTTGAATATCTTGGACATCAATATAGCAAGTAGATTGCATGGTTTCTGATTTTGTTATCAAATAATATTTTGAATTTGAAAAAAAAAAAAAAATCCTCCAACTATGATAAGTTGTTGGACAAAAGAATGACGAGAATAATTGCGTTGGCTTTTTAGGGCACGCTAATCACGATGAGAGAACAGAGGCTATAAAAAACCTCAACTAGATTAGAGTTGTGATTTTCTTGGAGCTTCTCAAACAATATTGACTGGGCGGTTGGTTTTTGAGATTAAAATGTCCAAGATAGTTAAGGGACATAAATGTGGCAAGTATTTTTGCAAGTGTTTTAGAGAGACAGAGTTTATCATTGATCGGTGTCTGTAATTTATGCCATAGATTGAGGCAATTTAGAAGATTATGCTTCGAACGATCCAAATTCCATGGTTTTGTTGGGTGGTAACAGAGAAGTTCAAGGCATTTGATGTGGCCAGAAGAACTATAGATGAATAAGTTTATGAAGCAGGTAGTTGAAATGTTTTTTTCGCATTAAGGGTAGTTGATTGCGAGTGATTTTTAAAGAATTTACAGGGGTATTTAGGCTGTAATATTCGAGTTGGACCCTGGTGTCTTTCAGGGTCTTGAAGTTGTTGCAAAGCAGACACTTTTCATTTTAGTCAGAAGTTTTAGGTAGTTTGGTTGTAAAATTTTAGAAGGTGAATTATTTATTGCTAAGAATTTTGGGACGGGGGAAGTGATGTGTCTCCCATTTGCATTGTACATGTATCAAAGTTAGTTGGTACTGTAAGAATGAATTTGAAGAATTTAATGATTATAAAGCAAACTGGTTTGCTGAGGTGGTATTTTTGGATTCAACTGGTGATGGTGGCATTGAGGACGCCAGAACGTTTCATAGTTGCCATTGATATGAAACATGTAGATTAGTGTTATTAGTCAGTTCCTGAAGATGTTGAAAATTTTAGAAATTTTCTACAGTTTAGTTTGGTAGTAATTGGGTCGAGTTAAGTGAATTTTGCCTAGGGTCTTGTCGTGAGAGCTTAGAATGTTATATTAATTGGTTTGTGTAAATTTATTTATGCAATATTTGTTTTTGCGAAAACGTTTGGTTCTTTGTAAGATTTATGGAGGCTAATACTTATAGATGAGGCAATTTTAAGGAGTGTTTGGATAAGAAGTTAATGACACTGTTGTGTTGGTCACTTGGATTTGTAATGATTTATGATACAACGGTTTTGGTGCTGAAGAATCTAGTGGAATTTTTGGGTTGTGTTTTCATTAGAAAGATATTACAGTTATATTTGTGGAAATTAAAAATGAGAAGATTAAAAGGGTTTGGAACGAGCTTAAAGGTAGTCAGAATGATTTATTTGTTGCTTGGCTAGTCTGCATAGCATGATGGTATGTAAACAGATATTGAAAATAGTCGTATTTAGAAAGGCATTTGTGATGATAGGACTGAGAATTAGTAAATGATGCTATTGAGTGTTGGAATTGGTCTTGAGAGAACAATCAATAAGGATTGTCTTAAAGAATCCAAGGTGCTTGGTGCAGAGTGATGCTTTGCGGTTACATGTAGGGTGGGGGCGAAGTGAGGCAAGGTTACAGTCTGTAGAAAATGGAAAGCTAAGGAGCTCATGTTGCATATAAATCTTTTGGATTTATTGGCAGTTTTATTTGCTAATTAAAATTTAGTGCATGATTTGAAAGGTTTGGGGAATGTCATGATATGACAGGAAAGATTTAGAAATATTTGGTGATTCAAAAATGATTTGGAGTTTGGCAACTTTGTCAGATAGATGATGATGAGACTGAAATTTTGAGTAAAAGGTTTACTGACAATATTGAATGTAGGTTCAATAAAGAAGTTTTGATGATCGCTGAGTATTGTAGTATTCTAATGAGTTAATCCAATTTAAATATTGGAAGATTTGGCAAAATGCTTGTTTGCATCTAGATTGGATTAGCAATTTAAAAAAAGTTTTGGTTCATGGCACCAAGGTCCAGAGTCTATTTTGTAAAAATATGTTTAGTGTGAATTAGATTAAGGTGATTGCTATGCTTTGTCAGAAGATTATTTAAGATGATGGGTGGAGGTTTACAAAAGACGGGGGCCATATGCGTTCACGGTTGAGGGTCTTATGGCTTATGGTATGGTATGTCATGGGTCTTGGGACAGTGCATTAGATGGTTTAAGTTTTTGTGATGAATGGAAGCTTGATAGTGTGCAAGCAGAGGTTGAAGAACATTTGGTTTATAAGAAAGTAGTTTTATTATTTGGCCAGAAATGCTGTCATTATTGTGGTCTGTGACTGGAAGTGTAACTTTTTGGTACTTACCCATTGGCCCTAGTTTACGAGGGGTGAGTTTAATAAGAGGTTTTTTCCTTGAGTAGGTACTCAAACATTTTGGTACATAAATATGTTGGGATTTATTGGATAGATAAGTACCAGGAAGGCTGGTAATTTTTGAAATGGTAAATTTTGAAGTTGGTAATAACGCTGAAGGTGATCAACCAATAAGTTCAGAGAATACAATTGTTAGATGTTCGTGTTGTGACTAACATTAGAAATAATTTTGATTTGATACAAGATGAGTGTATGAACCAGTCTAGGTTAGGCTGTAGTGGTTCTGTGATGGAAGTAGATGATGTTTGTAGGCAAGTTTTCAGTTTTGAGGGAGTTTTTGGCATATGAGGAAGTGATGGGTTTATAGTACAAGGCTGTTTGCGAGTTACAGGGCTATGTATGAGGTTGTGAAAGAGACACTTAGTAGTTGGGTCTAATAAATAGACTATGAAGGCGTCATTAGGAGCAAGCACTGAAGTGTGTTAGGTGCATAGTGTTAAAGCTGCATGTGTGAGTGAGGTTAAAGCAGCTGAGGTTTACTGTTTAGGAAACTTTGTTTTGAGCAGGCGGGGCTTCGGTTAACTTGTTTGCTGTAACAAGGTTCAACAGGCTTTTTGAACGCCGTGTTGAAGGATCAGGTCAGTGTGTACCTAAAGTTCTTTGAAGTCTCATATAAATTGTCGTTAACGAAGGGTTACGAGAAAGAATTGTAAAAATGGATGTTCTTACCTGTAAGTGAAATCCATTTGTAATTCTTGAGTACACTGAGGTAATCAAAGAATTTATATGCCCACCCAAGTTACAACTCTTCCCTCCCTAGGTAGGTGTTTGTTTGTTTGATATTTTTGTGCCTTAAGTGAAGTTTTGGTAAGGCTTTTAGCTACAGTTAGGTCTTACGGCACACAATGTGGCTTTGAAGTATGGTGGGATCCTCACTGCGCATGCACCAACTACGCACCTCTCATATAAATTCTTTGAACCTCAGCGTACTCGAAGAATTACAAACGGATTTCACTTACAGGTAAGCTCATCCATTTTTACAATTTTCCATTATCTCGAAGATAGTTTCATTTCCATTCAACTGCATTATGAGCATATATAAGTTGCTTATTTCAAATATTACTTTATATCTTGAGCATTTTATTGTTCTCCCTACAACTTACAGATAACACGTTGCTATAACATTTATTGGAAATCATTTCATGTACAACTAGGTGATAGTGTTTCACATTCGTTTGTTATATAAGTAGGTTTGATAGTTTTAATGTTTTGATGAGAAAAAATATCTATGGTTTTAAGAAAAGATTATCGATTGTAGATAATTAATTATCTAATTCAAAATATAATTAATAGTAATTTCTTCATTCTTTCTTCTGCATTATACAGAAGGTGGAATGATTTGATATACCTGTGATGTATCTTATTATCATTTATTTTTATTACCATGGACTGTATGTCTGAATTAAATAAATAAAAAAAATGTGAAAAAATATGGATTATGGCCACTGTTTGTGTGCAGCCTGGGTGATGACCGGCACAGAAAAATGTGAAAAACAGATTTTTGACCATTCAAATCTCATGCATGTGTAATACATGATTTTTATATAATTTGGACATAAGGAATTGATTTTTACCATCCTACATCTGTTTGCCGCTGTTTGTGTGCAGGCTGGTTGCTGGATGAGCCGGAGGGTGAGGTGGCTGTGGGCAGCGCCGTCGCCGTCGTGGGGGTCCAGTCAGTGCTGGGCGTCGCCGGAGCACTCATTGTGTTCAACGTGATCCTGCTCGCTGTCGTGGTGGTCCTCTGCATCACCAGGTAATACGATAGCCAGTTGGCATTGTCGTGGAAAAAAAGCTATGTGATTTTCAGCATGAAGCTCTGTTGATAATCATTACAAATCTCCAGTACTTGTTAATTGTATATTTAGATGCGAAAGCTGAATGGAATATTTAAAAATAAAAAAAAAAAAAAAATCAACAGACGGTTACAATATCTCAGTTAAGCACAATTTGAACATGATAATCTGTAATATTTTCATGTCACCAAAATTTTTGATAATGTAAGTTTTGCATTACGAAATGTTTGATATGTTTTACCACAACATTACTTATCAGACTGCACTCATGTAAGTGTACTGACTGGTCACTCACTATCCCTTGTCCCCTGCAGGCGTCGTGGGGACCCAGGAGACCAGCAGCCCATGGGGACCTCTCGACTCGGCGGCCATCTTGGTGCTGGCTTCAGCTCTATCTAGTCCAAGTTCTCTAGTTCCACCTACAACAGTGACAGCATCAACAGTGCCACCACTGGGGACCTCAACATCTAGTGGTTTTGAGCCACTTTTGGCTATAAAAGTGACACATTTGGAAATCTTTTAACGACACAAGACAGACTAACATATAAATTATAAAAAATAAAAAAAAATAAAAAAGTATAATCAGAGAAGTCTTGGTCTTGCTATATGCATGTGGTTTTCATTTAATGACGCCTAAGCGTCACTCAAATAATAGAAATGAACATAAATAATAAAGATTAAATTCTATATGTAAGCTATGACGGCTTTAAATATATAAATCCAAAATGTGTTAGATTGTTAGTGGTATGTTCATATATTCATATGGAATAATTCATTACATTTAATATTTTCAAATCTACTATTGATTTAAAGTCCTATTTGTAGTAAGCCAGTATGAGTAAATCTTATGTTGATCAATCTTGTTGCTCTAAATTTACTGTGATTCTTTTATTCAGTTTAATACATAACAAGCTCATTAATAAAGGAGACCTGTAAGGAAAGGTGTGTGGTGTCGCTAAAAGTGTAATTTAGTCCATCTCTTGCAGTGTAAATGTTAGGCAATATCATGGGTATAAAGGTCAAGCGGGCTAAATTTCTCCAACAAATTTAAAACATACATATATGACAGTCCCGTTCTTTACATGATAGTAGTTATAAACCGGTAGCTTTATGTCAGATACAGACTGATAGACTTCATGTTCTATTTTATACCATTTTAACATAATTTTTGGTGCAAGGAAGATCAGTATTTCACTTTGTTTTTTAGTTAATTAGATCACTATGCATTGTATGGGCTTTATGTATATCATATAAAAGTTACATAAACATAAAAATCAGTGATGAATGTACCTTGGAATGTTGCAATATAATATACTCTTTTATGTTGTGGTTTAAAGTGAAGACTTGTTACTGTGATTATTAAACACCACTTGCTGTATGGTGGCAAAATTTAATGAACATATCATAAAAATTGATTTAACAAGTGTTTATAAACTTTACGTAATAAAAAATATAAAACAAAGTATATATGAGGTTGAAGTAAAGTTACAAAGTATGAATAAGTAACGCTTTTGAAATGCATCACAGATTGCCTGTTGACAAATATTTATTGTCTCTTGTTTTGACGCAATTTGCTTGAATGAAAAAGTTAAAAATAGTAATTTATATTTTAAGAACTGGGTGAAACAAAATATTATGTATGTAAATCATAAATGCAAATGGTAATTATATAGATGAAAATGATATGTATGATATGATTGTAGTTAGAACCAATATATTACAAAAATGTTTGTAATAAAGACATATGTATTGAAAAGAATTAAAAGTGTAAACCCTAGTGTGGGAAAAGATGTTAGAATAAGAAATTCATATTGTGTATTAGTGGAAAACAAATTGCAAGATATCAGATACAAAAAGAGCAATTTTTTCTACAGGTTGTTAGTTAAAAAGACCCTTGAAAGATCACATATGGAGTCTTTTTATTCTGAGGAGTTTAAATTTGAAAATAATAATAGAAATTGGACATGTATTTATGAGCAAAAATTGCGTTTTAAGGGTTTTAATGATTTAAGTATTTTTAACTTTAAAAAATCAAATAATATTCTTCCATGTGGGAAATCTGTACACAGGTGGAAAACAAATATATCAAAAAATTGTGATATGTGTAAAGAAGTTGAGCCCATTAAACATATGTTATATGAATGTTCCCATGTATCACAAATATGGTTAAAAATAAGTAATATTTTAGATTTTAATGTAAAATGGAAGACAATTGTATGTGATTATATAGAGTACACAGTTACAGATAAGATATTTGCACATAATTTTATTTTTTTCAATCATTGCATTTGCTATTTTCAAAGAAAATTCCAATTGTAAATTCTACAAAAAGGTTTAAGAACAGAAAATATAATAGCTAGCATTAAGAAATATTTATCATCATATTTTATGATTGAAAGAAATTTATACATGAAAATATTACTTTTTTATATAAATAATGTATTCTCTTTACTATAATGATAATGAAATGAGTGCATTGACTGTATGTTTTGTTTTAATTTCATAGTGCTAATAATGTTTTGTTTTTAACTGTAGAAAGTGATTTAATAAAAAAAAAATAATAAAGTTTTCAGCAATAAGGAAGTTAAAGATTTGTTCTCTACTTTTTTGCAACGTTTAATATACAGAAATAACCAACCTGACATACTTCCAGTCATGCACTGAAGGTGTTTTATCTATTTAGACTTCATGACTTAATGAGTGTTGATAGTTGATGCAGGCTGCTAATTCTGCACAGTGACAAAAGTTCATGACACTTAACTGTTTTTTGGGAGTTTTTTGTCAAACCCTGAATGAAACTGAGAGTTAACAGATTTGTTTTCATGCTCCAAATATACAATTATGTCACATAAATCAAATTGTATACAAATTTGAAAAGCATCTGTATCCATAATTGACAAACATACTCTTTCATTTTTAACATAGAAAATTTTTGCCTTCTTAATCAATAACTCTGTTTTATTTCTGAGCCTCACAAGCTAAGAAAAAAGGCCTAAATAGAAAAATATCATGTGGGAGGGGGGCATGCTCCCAATCCCCCCCTAGAAAAGCTGCGTGGCTATGGCAATTGCCTGCACCTTCGCCCAACACATTTGTCTCCTCTGTTTTGCAATTCTGGCTACGGCCCTGTATCCAGTCCAAGTTCTCTAGTTCCACCTACGACAGCGACAGCATCAACAGCAACACCACTGGGGACCTCAACATCTAATGGTTTTCAACCACTTTTGGCTATAAAAGTGACACACTTGGAAATCTTTTAACGACACGAGACAGACTCTCATGTTTTCGATATCATTATAAAACGTTATATTTTGACAATTTGTTATTAATAGACACAAAAAAGCAACACTTATTTTCAGACCAGTCTCATATGAGAATTCACACAGGTGAGAAACTATTTAAAAGTGAAACATGTGGGCAATCATTTTCAAGTAAACCTCACCTCAAACGTCACTTGCAAAAGCAGCAGACAGAAAAGAAACATAATGAATGAAATAAAGTTTGAAATTCTCATGGAACATACAACTTACAGAAAAAAACACAATGGGAAAAAGAGCATTACAAAATTTGTATAAACATGGAAAATGTGTGATTGAATGTAACCTCAAGTGTCCATTTGGGGACATTGACTGTAAATGGGATTCGCTGGAGACCAAGGTGACTTGAGGTGATTCTGAGCAACATCATAACTTTTTTTTCCAGCAGATGATTTTTTTTTTTATTTTTGATGCATACAAAGATTATCATATGGCCATGAAAATTAACGAAAAAAAATTACCTCGCCCGCGATACGTCTTTTTTAAATGGACACCAATATGGCAGCCATTTTCAGTCATGGGCACATAGCATATTAAACCAATTGAAATAAAAGATATGCATAATTTAAGTCTCTTATCACTGTTTTACAAAATTAATATACATTTGACAGCAATTTTTTATTTTTCATTGCATAAAATCAATACTTTGCTATGCTCCAGGTCCAGAACGTACCAAAAATTGAAACAAAATGGCTGTAACTTTTTTTCAGCAGACAATTTTTTTTCATAATGAATGAAACAAACATTGAAATTTTCATTAGGCATACAACTTAGGGAACGATCATAGATAATGATACTGGGGGGGTCGTCCAAAAAGGTGGGGTTGGTCGTTTAACTTTTCTGATTCCTTTTGGGGGGGTCGCTGAACTTTTTTTTATCACACTACGGTATATTTTTTCAAATATTTTCTTTTAGCAATGCAATGACTATATAGAGGACGTTTTTTAGCGTGTGTTTTTGGAGGGGGGGGGGTCACTCAACTTTTTAAAATGTTGATGGGGGTGTCGGATAACTTTTTCTTCAAGCCCCAAAAAATGGACGACTCCCCCCCCCCAGGGCCCCGCTATCGTTATTTTTGATCGTTCTCTTACAGAAAACACAGTGACAAAGAGAGGATCACAAAAATTGAATAAACATGGACAATTTGTGATTGAATGTTATCTCAAGTGTCCATTTGGGGACATTGACTGTCAAAGTTACAAGTATACAGTTTAGATTTTCACCTGGAGCAAGTCCATACCACAGACCTCATATATGTTTAACTAAATGTTAGCTTTGTAGTTCAAATGAAATTTTAAACAGTTTTAATAATGAAGTTTAACAAAAGGTTATTCATTTTATTTTTTAAGAACTTTCTACTCCCATTATAGTTTTAATAACAAGAGTTGCCATATTTGTCGGGTGACACTGCACAAAAATGGTTGGGTTGAAGTGATGGCATACATGAGTAGCGTCCAGGGATGGTGATGATTAGGAAAATTTGCACCATGATGAAATGGTACAGATTTAGCTATAGTCACCACCAGCCAAGGCAAGTTGTCGGTAGCTGCCGCAGTGAAAAGTGAGTTCCAGTCCATGAGGACCTCACAATCCTATATGGAAAGAGTGATGCATCAAAACACGATGACGATCCTCAAAGAGATCAGTATGGACAAAAAGTATGGCATACTTGGTGGTAAGATCATACACAAGGACTACATCAGAAGAGCAGATGGACAGTCTGGGTTAGAAAAACCACCTTCTGAACCATCAGTTACTACCAACAGAGATCCAAACACAGATAGAGACGATTAGAACACCCAGCCCTATTATGATAGAGACACGCTTACTATAGCATCCTGGAACATCAATGGATGGACAAACCAAAATAAGATTTTACGTGAGCGTATTATGAATTTATTAGATAATGATATTTATTGTTTGTCAGAAACACACTTAAATAAAGATGGTAATGTGGAGTGTGATGGATATACTTCTTTTGTTTTAAATAGACAAGAAACACATGTTAATGCCCCCAAACCCTCTGGTGGTGTTGCGGAAAACATGAGATTCTAAATTATTTCAAAGTAAGCATAGTTGATAAAAAGGTTGATGGCATATTGGGTATTGAATTTAAAAATAGATAACATACTAGTATATGTTCAACAATGCATGGATTTTAAGTTAAAATTAGGAATGCTTTTTTTTAAAAGGGTGGACACCAAACTATGGATCAGGATAAAGATACAGTACAACCTCATTTATCCGGACACGTTGGGAAGTTGGAATGACATTCAGAAAATCGATATATCCGGATGATTGAGGGGGAGGGGTGGGCGAATGTAAGAAACCATGTATCAACGTGAGCTGCGGGAAGAACGGGATTACACTCACTCATCACAGAGACTTTGTGATTTAACTCTTCAGGGTAAACTCATGGCCTGTTTAGTATATGACGAGCATGATGCTGACTTTGATAAAGTGTTTACCTACTTATATTTTGATATGGACTTAAAAAAATAGTTTGTTGTAAAAGATGAATTTCCTCAAAATGTAAGGAAATTGTGGTCAGATTTATTCAGTGATGATACAAATATATTTTATCATGGATCATTAGTTATGACTCAAAAAAATGAACGCATGCCATGATCAACTCAGATAAAAGCTTATCATAGAAAATATCATCAAACACTGAAAGCTTAGTGATTACTAGTACTTCATCATGGTTGAAGCATGTGTCTAATTGAATTAATGTTCAAAGACTTTTTTTCTTGTTGGAATATCCAATGATAAAATATGAATTCCAAGTAAAGATATGAGAACTTATTCTGATGTATTTAGATTTTTTTGTTGAATTAAATAAATTGAAAAATAAATAAAACGCACTACTGGCATTTTAAATAGATGTAAACTACATGTAGCAACCATTAAAGACTTTGTGATACATTATTCTCCCACTTTCATGCAAATTCATGAATGAAATAGCAATGGGAGATTTTTTTTTATCTCCCACGGCTATCTCCATGTTTCAGTCAAAAAGAATATCAGGGCACTTTTGTTACTTCCTTTTCTCAAAGATTCTTTCCACATCCTCACTTTTTGTGATGCCCCAATGTTTTGTAAATGATGCCTGTCGCTGAGGTCATCGCCATGAAGAATCCTTTCACATTGCTTGATTGAACAATTCCTGTATGTGTCAAAGACTATATCTATGAGTTCGGAGTCACCACCACTTTTTATAGCCATGCAGAGAATGCAGGATGCAATTTGACCAAATGTTTCAATGCCTCCCGGGACCTTCTGAAAAAGAGACATTCCATCTATAATTGTAGCACGTCTTGCTGGGATATTGCTTTCACTGGAGACCTTTCTTCGTAAAGCACTGGCCAGAGTAGCTTTAACAGTCTTGTAAGGAACTTCCATCATTACGGTAGGCTTGTTAAGGTATTTGAAAGGCCGTGGAATCAAACTCACAGTTTCCTGCTACACCAGACAAGTCATTATGTGTGAGTCAGGTGCTCTACCACTGAGCTAACCTCTCTCAGTATCGATTGTGCAATGCCTCTTCAGGCCACTTGACGCCAATGATGCTATTTATAGCCATATATGCAGCTTTATCCTATTAGTCTCCATGTCACTGAATCTCTCTATGTCGAGTACACTTGTAACCTGACAGGATGTTGCCGTGCTCTGGCCTACTTCTTTTAGTCTTGCATGTGGACACTTCCACTGTTGCCAGTACATAGGGTACAGGCCCTAGATAATATATTCCGCTATTGTCTTAATTGGAGATTATGAGATGCTATCCAATCAGTCTACAAAACAAAACAATTAGCTTTTGAAAACTACTCACGCAAGTTTGTAAATCATATTACAATCATTACAATGGATTGGAATGCTGTTAACATGATGATAATGTGTTTTTGTAAAGCAAGCAGAGGCATTATTGTGGTTGAAGATTATGAGATGCTGTTCAATCAGCCCAACAGACAAGAAAAATAATAAACTAGATCAAAAGTGTTCAAAGAACACTGCGTCGCTAGAACGACGTTGACTTATGGGCAATTAAGATATATACTGAAATGATGTATACTTTACAATCAAGAAATGAATAATTTGAGGAGAAAACATCAGAATGAATGAGAATCAATATACCCAGGCAAAAGATATTTGTGTTGCAATACAATAGTACTGTTTCTGTTTGAATAACAGATACTAATCAATATCAGTTTCAAACCCAATAATCAATATTTGCTGCTTGGGTTGGAATATGGATTTTTCTTGGTGCCTTAATTGCATTGAATATCAGTAAGAATATCATGAATGGGCTTCTAGAAACCACAGTTTAATTGGCAGATTGCCCAAAAATCGAATCACTTCGGTGCCGGCTCAAACCTCATAGTTGTGTAAAGTTTGAACGAAATCGGTTCATCGGTACGCCCGCTAGCTTGTCCAGAGACATACAAGTATGCGAGAACTGATCAAATGATGATCATTACGTGTGCCCATGACCTGGTGTAAATTGTAAAGTCATGAGAGCCAGACTGGGATCAGGACTATAAACCACCACATTTACATTTACATAGTTACATAGTTACATAGTTACAAACGAACCAAACACAATGCTTGCTTCAGCAGCTGCGCTGAAAGCGCAATAATGATTGAGATTAGATGCAATATTATAAAATCAATAAACTTTCGGCACATACTGCCTTTTTATCAAGTTAAAAATGACAACAATCAACAAAACAACCTTCTATGTAGAACGTAGCGTAAAAATATGTACAACAAACAAGAGTCCCATAACTTTGTGATCAACTCTATCTGTCCTGCATGTGTGTAAAACACACTTCAACCTTGACAATGGGTGGGAATGAATCTTTCCCCACAGGTAATGGAATGCTATATTATTGGTATGGTGATGTAATTGTGTATTTGTAATTTGCCATTGTTGTATGTATTGATGAGAAATACAGGTCTCAAGGACCAATACGCTTAAGATTTTCACCAAAAAGCCAAACTTTAACCTTAACTAAGACATATCATGGAGATCTCCTTTTCATGTGAAAGTTAAAATCATAGATTGAAATTATGGATAACAGCGAACTGTACATAGTGGCCAAATGAATTCCAACCTTTCCAATATGAACATATTTACAAAAACAATCAAACCAAATATGAAGTGAAGGTAACATTTCTTTCACTGTATATAATAATTGTGATTGCTTTATTAATCATTACTTTTGGAATGTGGTGATATTATTAAGTCAGTAACTTTTCATGGATTTTAGTAATACAAAAATCATACTGGTATGTGATGAGGGACACTTTTGCCTCATTCAATGTTACAAATAATTCCATATTCAGTTTTCAACTGGTTACCAATTACCATGAAATAGTATGTTTATCTAATACTTGTCTGTCCTGCAATTAAAAATCAACGTCAATTACTACAGACATTATATGCTTATAGATTTAATTTTCATATTGATCTTGGATTGCAGTTACAAAAATTGTCAAATCATGCTGTACAGAACCTCTGTACCATGAACTCCCAGGGGCTGACCTGAACCAGTCCTAATGAGGAAGTGAATGGTGTATGTTGGTTTCTTTATAATTTTTAGAAAAGGTCCTATTGTAGAGGTGGTCCTAAAACTTAAAAACATTTTACGTAATAAGGTATATATGAAAAACTACTTCATCACTTTTTTCCATCTTCATATATATGTTAGAACAAAGTTCTTCTTTTATAATATGTAATTATTATATTGATTGAATCTTTCCTTCCATATTTTTACTGCATAGAAAAAATTGTCAATTTCATATATAGATAATCGGGTAAATCGGGACCATTATGTTTAAAACCCAATTTAAAAATAAACTGCTCCATCACTTTCCTCTAAAAATGATATTTTATGGAGAAATAATAGATTATCGTATAAATGTTGATAAATAATCCATTGAATCTCATTCTTTCATATTTTGTTTTGCTATTTGAATTGACAAAAATGTCAGGTGGTGGGGAGAGGGGATGTTGAAAATTGAAAACTATGCATGAAGTGGTGTTTTTGTATAATAAAAAGACCAAGTCTTCAACACCTATTTATTGTGCAATATTAAAGGGTCTGAAACAAATATTTTTTTCCTTGAAAGTACGTACACATAGAAATTATTTCATTTCAGTCATTAAACCTTTGGCAACAACTTTTTCCAACCTAATCATGTCATTTAATGGGCCACTTCAAATGATAATATACTCTGTCTACAATGTGCCCTTACAGTTAAATTATGAAAATATCTTCTGCCTTTTCCAGGGATTCTGTTTCATATATTTTGGAAAGTCAGGATTCATAAAATAGTCAGTGTCTTCATTCTCTTTGATGAACGCGATCATTAGCTGAGATGACTCTGAGATCTTGAGTCTGTTCATCCGTCTGTGTGCGCGCAGGGATTCCACTTCAACACGAAGGAAATCACTCGAACGAAAGGCGGACTTGATAATCCCATTGATGCGTTTGTCACTGGCAGTTTTGACATTTACATTTTACGTGGCATCAACGTTGACGTTTTGCGTGGCATCAACGTTTTGCAGCTGTTCATGATCGGGTGTGTAAGCTGAGTTGACTACAGAGTGGTAGGAGGGCAGGTTGACCACATCGTAGTAGGACGGAGGACCCTCTTCCTCTGCCGTGTCATCGGGAGGGGGTGGTGATCCTTCACGATGATACGTCTGGCGGTCAGTCAGCACTGATGGGTGCCGATGTCTGGTAGTCAGCTCTAGTTCCACGCTGCCTTGTGTCACCTCATTTGTGCTACTACGCAATGGAGGTCGTTTATTACAATTTTCCTTACACACTTAATACGACCTAGTAATCCACAGAATAGTATCACAATAATAATACTAACAATAACAATATAATTATCATTTCTTTTGACATTGTCATATGGTTGTTGACAAATATCATCACTACACAAGTCTCTGCACCATCGGCATGACGCTTCAAATGCACAGTCTCTTCGGCTTTCTAAGGCAGCACACTGAACTGGGTAACACTTGGCAAGAGAGGCAGATATTTGTTCTTCATTTCTGATTGGTCCTGTAGTGTTTGTGGATGGTTTGTCTGCTGCGCAGATTGGCATGTATTCTGATTCTTGGAATCGGTTGTTACAACCATCATATTTGCCCTCAAAATAGCATGGGCATTCACAAGCACGAAAGCTATCATTGCCACATTTTTCAATGTAGCTACTCCCCACATTGCACCGGCAAGTACTTTCAGCACCCTGATTGGCTTTTATACCGAAAATCAAGTTTGTGCCATTCACTTTTTCTAGACGAAATTGTCTTTTCCGCTTAGAAATGTTTGTATTTTGCAAGGCGAGTGTCCAAGTATAGTGCACATACTTTCTTCCATAGTTAATACAGAACTGTCTGACCATGTCTTGAGAGCCATTCTCGCCATCTATGAGATAGTGGGCAATGTCAGGTTCTAGTTCTGTAATATGGGTGTTTGGTATTCTTTGTGCACTTCGCTTTAAAAAATCAGAGTGGTAGATTAGAAAGCCAGATGTATCAACAAGAAAGCAAGTGTAGTAAACCTCTTTGCATTCAGGGACCAAATCTTCTAATGTATAGTACAAATAATCTAAGGTAATGTCAGCCCCAATAACGCCAGTTACGACATGGTCAGAACTAGAGCTAGAGGACTTTCCTTCATTGATTGTGTGCACCAAGGACAAGACTATGCGACCGGTTTCTAAGGCATCTTCATATGGAATAGCAACAGCCAAGGATCCTTTGTTGGACCTAGCTTCTTCATACCAGGGACGGTTCATGTGGTCAAACGAGTGAGAAAGAGATCTTCCAGGGTACGACCTGAACACTCCATTCTGAGTGCCAATGTATCTTGATGACACATATAAAACCAGTGAGCTTTTCCAAAAAGCTTCGATTTTCTCAGTAAGAACTGTCATTCCCTTCACTTCTATTTTCAGTTTTGATGATTCTGCATTGCTGTCACCCGTTAGAAAGTTTTCTAACTGCTGTAGCTCATCAGTTGCTACATTAGTGTTTAGGTAGGAACTGACATCTCTATAAGCTGCCCTCGTGTACTTCACAGAGGACATCTCAACTGTTGCAACCTTCGATAACAGTTGACAAGCATTCTGTGGCATTTCAACGTCAAATCTATTTGAAAGGAAGTTTTGTACAGTCCCGTGTTCAGTTAGCAAGATTTCTTTGTCCTTTTCAGTGAATATCAAACAAAGAGAGAAATTTGTGTTGTCAACTTTCTTCCAAAAGTAGGTGGCGAGCATTCTTTGTACGTTAACACCTTGCTTAGTGACATTGCCACGTGCTGATGTTATTGTAGTTATAAAAGATTTGTGGCCTGATTCTCCTTTCTTCATGGACTCAATGACTTCCGTTGCTTCACTTTCTCTCTCAAGTTCTGCTACGTCCAAGAAACTGCTTTCTTTATTAAGCGGACCCGGTAATAATGGATGAAAGAAAACCTTACCAATTCCATCGATCAAAAAAGCATAAGAATACTGACCAGGAACATACAGAATATCGCCCAGAACATCGACCATGCGAACATCCACACAGGTAACACCCTTAAGAACTCTGGCAGGGTAGTGCACAGGCAAACATATTGATGTTATGAGCCCTAAGCCAGATGCATCAATATAGGGGTAACTGATAACTGGTGTGTCTTGGTAACTGTTCCCAAAGTAGCTGTAGTAAGAACCCATGTTGTAGCGAAGATTGTTGATAGAAGTGACGGGGGTGTAGAGACCAGCACGAACCTCGCCATGACTGGCATCTGACTGCAGTTGTCGAGCCATGTTTTCCAACAGTTTCACAGAGTCTGGTGCAAGTGAAGTTGCTATACCATAAGTCATTATGGTTACTGAATTGTTGAGTTTTTTGTTCTTTTCTGCCAAATGTGCCAGTATTGCATTTTCTGTCTCCTCTGGTTTGCCATCCGTTAAAAACAAAATTACCCTGGTTCTTTCGCTTTTATCGAGTGGTTGTGATGATTTGATGAAGAAATCGAATGCAGCATCTAAAGCTGGCACGTAGAATGTTCCACCATTTGCTTGAAATCTATAAATAAATCTCCGGAGGTATTTTATATTTTCCGGAAGTGCATATGCAAGCTCTGAGTTCATGCAAGATGACAATGTGATATATTCGGGGGGTGTAGATGTTGTGTTTGAGAACTGTACGATATTCACCCGATCATTGGGATTAAGAGTCTCAAGAACAGTCAATGCTGCTTGTTTTACAATCTCTATGGCAGCTCCTCTCATAGAACCTGACGTATCAATCACCATGACAACATCTTTGATCGTTGGACTAGCTGTGGCTGCATACCAAGGTCTAAATCGAGGGTCAAAACTTGTACAAGAACTGACGTGATGCGAAGGAAATTGGAACAGGACTCCTTCTTCCGAACCAAAGTACTGCCATTTCAGACCATTGACCCTATACGTGTTCAGTTTCAAAACATTCACCACTGCCTCATTAATGGGGTTGGTGTATTGATGACTTGTATATTCCGATACGCGAGTGCACATGTTATTCCAATCTACATTCTGTAGAAACATTGGTTCGTACTTGAATGACCGCTGTTTGACGTCACAGCATTCATTTGAACTTGCCACTTGTTCGGAGACAGACTTGAAAGCTTCTACCAAAGCATCTCTAGTATCTATCACTAACTTGATTCTTTCTGTGAAGCGCTTAGAAAGATTACCGGCCATTTCTGCAATGATCTGCTGTACTGTGTCATTGTCGTGGAGAATATATCTGCTTGAGAATGCGGCATCATCAAATAGACCTTGGACAAAGCTAACACCGAGAACGTTATCCTTTATATCCTGAAAATAGTCTGCAACTTTTCTGGTGTTGACTAAAGGCCCATTTTGTGCCAATGAACCATGAGCAAACACACTTAAAATTATAACGCAAATATAAGTGGACTGTTGACATTTTGCCATTCTGTAAATTTTCCAGAAGGCAGATTTCTCTGTCCATGTATCTCTTTGGCCCGTGACTTGTGCAAGATCACGGCAGTACTCTGCATATATGAATTAATATTTGTGAAAAGAAAAGGACGTGTAAGATTTAAGGGTTAGCAACAGACTTGGATGCCTTTTTTAAAGTCTTAACAATGTTTGAATGCTTTGTGTAAAAAAAAACAGCATAACTGTATCGAGAAAAATCACTATGACTGAGAAACAGGTATATAAAATGTTATGAGTTTTTTAAACTTTCATAATGCTATAGATCTATGATCATCTATGTTTCACACGGTAGAGTATATGTTGTTACATTTGGTATATGGATAGTATCATCCATGAAAGTTGAAGAATGTATTTTCCCACATTTTTTCTTGTTCATGAGCTGAGGATTACCAAATATAAGAGAGGTTCACTTGTCACAGTGATGCATCTAGGCCGCGTATTTGCATATTTTACAATTTTTTTTCATATAGGCATACACATTGTGTGTAAATTTGGAGAAAATCGAATGAAAAATAACCCAGCTATGGTTTATACTTACAAAGTTTGATGGACCCCAGGGGCATGATTCGACTATGGAATGATGACCATATCGACAAATACACCACGTAAAAATTTGGTGAAAATTGAAAAAAAAATGATCCAGCTTACAAAAATATTTGATGGACCCCTGGGGCGGAGTCAATTTTCCGCCCAGGGGCATGAGTCAACCATAGAATGACAATCAATTAGGCATACATGTACAAGTTGTGTGTAAGATTGATGAAAAATGAATGAAAAAAAAGAAACTATTGGGCAAATATTAATTGTGGAAATACAGCCGAACGAGTTGATGGCCAAAAGGTGATCTGACAGATTAGGTAAAACAATTATATGGTTCTTTGAAGCTTCACATGTGAATAGCGTTAATTTATTTCGATTCATTTTCAACATTGACATATAAATATTAGTAGTGTTTTCAATACATTCCACGCTGTTTTAATACACTAGTAATAAATACAAATTAATTAAAATTTGAGAAGTCGTCGTCCATTATGTATGGAAAAAGAAAATTAAATTAAAAGTACTGATTGAGAAAAAAAGTTTGTCAGCGTCATGGTGTGAAAAAATGTTTGCATAATATGGCCATGTGAAAAAAATTGTTCGTTCAAAATAAATTTACTCGCGCCGCCCCCCCCTAAGTAATGGTCCACCCTTATATAACATGGTTTGCTGCTGGTTTGCTATACTTGCTAATTACTGGTGATAAAAGGTTATTTTCAAAATATGATGTTCTTTATAGTTTATAGTATAAAA
>CM032660.1:58811505-58873106 GCA_019095985.1 Streblospio benedicti | reverse complement strand
CGGTCTGCTCTCATATGTTGCTGCATACCATTACGGTCATTAGATGGACCCTAAAAGCGTAGTCCGCGTTGACCCTGCTGCTGGATTTGTAGCTTTGCGAAATGACAGCACTCTCCCAACACAGGATTCAGTTAAATTTGGAAGGACAAAGAATCCAAATAAAAATCCTGTTGCGGAGGCGTGCTATCCAAGAACTAGAAGACGAGCTGCTACGTGATACCCGTGGAGATACAATGATAACCGCCATGAAGCTAGCAGTCGTTAAAGCTAGGCTGAATTCTCGCATCCGTTCCAGGGCTGTCTTCCAGAGAAATGTGGATTCAAAAAACCAGTTCCACGAGCGATTTCGAACCAGGAGATCTAATGTATTTAGTCGCTGATAAATCCAAGCTACATGCACGTGAACGGTGCCAAGGGACCTCCACGGATGAAGAATGGTGCATAGTAAAAGTTCAATGGTCCGCGGCTTCGTAACACGTCATATAAGGTGAAATGTTCGGAGTGTATGCTCATTCCCAGCACAACCATCAAGCACCAACCGCGTCGCAACAAGATTCCCCTATGTCAGCGAAGAGGATGTGGAGGAAGTGAAACGATATGGAGAATGACACAAACACAACAGATTCGCTCACACATGATCTTTTACCAGCGGATGTTCCATCTGTTGTTCCTCCGCTGCCATCAGAGTTGGTTACTCCACTCCAATCTCCATCGGGATCCGTTCATGAACCGCAGATAGCTGAGAGGGAACCATGGAATTCCACATTAAATGAAGACGAGACGAATGATGGTCTGCCTACCGAGAGTACAAGACCTAAGCGGATGCGGAAGCCCCCAAGCTGGCATAAAGACTTCGTCCGTCATTGAGTTAAATGCTGATATTGTGTAGTTCATAATTATGTTATTAAATATCAATAGTAGATGTATATGATGAAAAGGAAAGAAAAAGAGACCACGCCAGAGGATTATGTGATTGCGAGAGTGCATACTTTCGCTGTGTATAAATATGTTGTATAGTAGTACTACATTTTCTTCTTAATAAATATTGTAATGTATGGCATTTGTCCCGCTGTGCCATTCGTGGTTTAGGGTTCTACACGCATAGTGCCTACGGGCTGTTTGTGATCTTATAAAGGTTTTGAACTTACGTACGTAATCCTCCCACTATTGGACCAGCATTACCACTGGCGCTCTTGTACTTTGCGCACTGTGAAGATGGCATCAGTCGTGCCTTGATTCGGTACAAATTCCAACTGCATCGCATTAATACCCAAGCCCTGATTGGGTTGGTTAAGACTATAGCACGAGGTCCGTAGGCTATGAACTCAACTCAGAATTCAGACAAAAATTCAGCAAAATGCACCGGATGACCCCGTGTTAGTACGCGTGACCCCGAACGAATGACGTACATCACGTTCAGATAACTACGTCACACGTACGTTGATAAACGTGGTGGTTGCACCTACTGTACTCAATAATGGATAACGTAACACTTTCATATCGGCTATGGAGAAGTAATTACACAAATAAAAACAGTTTAATGTGAATACTAGCTGTCATTATCCCACTTGCCATTTGAAATTCGGTGGTCTGTCTGCGAATGTGCGTTTATCAAAACGGGAATAGTTCAATGTTTAAGGTTGTGGAGCTTATAAAACTGCGTAATTCTTCATACATCTGTGTAAAATTTACTACTGAATCCGATTTCATGCATAATAGATTTTTACTTACAACATTTCTGAGTGAAAACATTTTTAAACATTGATTGTTTATTCAGGGATGGGAAAATATCTGCGTAGATGACACCATCATTTTATTCGTTTTCAAAGAAACTGCTGATATACCCGACATTTGAACTATTTTAGCACAAACCAAACATCTTTGTGCCGTGCAAGCATCATTGTACAAAAAAATTGCTGAACATGAACAAACACCTTGTCCCTCTGCTGACCCATACATTTTATTAAAATCACGAATCATGTACAGTGAAATAACTATTTTAGAAAGACACAAACCAAACATCTGTCCATCATTAATCAGTGTCTAAAAAAATGATACTGAACATGAACTTACGAGGCATGGATTTTAATAATTCTTTTGTCATGATGTCCAAATAAAAGCATTAATCTTAATTTAGTCATAATCTGCCATTTACCGGGTATGCATAAAATACACATTACAGAGAAAACTCAGATAAATGTATGGATTATGACTTATATTAAATGAAATCCTATTTATCACTCAAATTAATGTAAATTTTACTCAGTAAAATAGAAAAGTAAAATAGAAAAGAATTAATTAATCAAAATTCTGTTACATACTTGATAATTTGCTGTTACACATTATGAATAGATTCTAACCCATAGTACACAAAATGATCACTAATTTTTCTTTTTAAATGAATAATGCCTCTAATGCATTGCAGAGTCAAATACACACCATAATTGATTCTTTATTTAAACACAAATAATTTTTTGACCTGTATCACACAATATAAATTAAGTAATCTTTGTAAGTAGCATTAAACTTTTACCCAAAAAATATTTGTAGCCAGTTCATTAGTATACTTCAAAAACACTACCTTTTTAAATGTCAAAAATCGTAAAATATTGGACTGTCAAAAGTTAACACAAAACCAGTGTCTTACGGACATGAAAATATAGCTTAAGTAAATTATTCATGGTAATTAGTCTTGAAATGTAAACATGCCATCTACAGATTGCTGTGACTTACTTGAATAATTTTGTTTCATCAATCCTAATAGTGAAATAAAAATTCGTAATAATGATAAGCTCTTAAGATAACTATGTTCAGTACATACACTTTGGGCAGGAAAAATATAAGGAATTTGTGACCTCACACATTTCAAATGACCTTACATATGTATTAATTGAATAACAAACATTTATACTATATATACAGAAATTAGACATTAACAACCAAACAAACTGATGCTAACATTACTTTTTTCAATAGAAACATTACCAAAAAATGTTTACAAAATGTTACTAATATTATTGAGGTCATATGAAATACTTAAAGTTCATTAAAAATCCTTCACTGACGTGGCAACAGTCTGCAGCAGTTACTCAGGGTTTCTAAACCCATGCGTGTTGTGTGATCAACAAGGCTGTGACGTATCATTTACTGATTTTTATAGGCCTTTTTTATAAACCGGTCCAAATCGTGGCATATATTTTTTCACAAATTCCTTTGCTTTTGATTTCACATTCTCATTTACTTCTAAGTCCTCAACATGTCTGCAATGTTTTAGTTCCTTGTCCAATACTGCAAGTGTTAACTAAATGGAAAAAAAAAAAAAAAAAAACATTGTATTGTATTATAAAGACCAAAATAATTTGCTAATACATCAGCCCCATAAATCTAAACTATAAACAGTGAGAAATTCCCAAGTTTTGATACCAGATTTTTGAATGAAAATGTGCTTAACCTCTTAATTTTTCAGTTGGGATGCACTTCCTTTTCTCTTTTCTACATTGTATCCAATGTATACCTATCAATTATCGATTTAGAAGGGTTATGACGTTGTAGTAAAAACATTACCGCACACTGTCACTGGCATTTTGACAGTTTTACGTTTGAAACAATAACGTTTCTGGTGCCTTTATAAATACTTAATTTTTACATAAATTGTTCACGTGTACTCAGAATCGTATCGCAGTTCTTATTTTCAACATCTAGTTATAGGAATATGGATTTTTACATCTAGATTATCTTCCAAACATGTAGCTAGCTAAGAAGATCAGCACAATTTTGATTCAACACTCTTGGTTAGAAAGTCTGCAATTTCTCTCTATTTACTACAGGCGATAGGAATGTTTGTGAGACCTACGTGGTAGCAGTGACAAAACCAGAAAAGGGGGCGGGGCATCGGAACTATGTGTGGCTTCTCTGTCAGCAACTGGTCCAAGGAGTCGAGATGGTTCAGATGATGACCTTACTCTACACGAAATGTTTAAGCTTGTGGGTGACCAGATGACAGAGAAAGATGTTAGTGTACTTTTAAAATCCCTTTTTTTCTGAATCTTTGAGTGAGAAACAGAAGTTGGAGATTAATGATGGATTCACCTTCCTAATGGCTCTTGAGGCGATAAAGAATGTTGATGAATACAACTTGGGGGCTGTTGTGGACGCATTAAGAATCATAACTAGGCATGACCTCACAGAATTTGTTACCTTGAGAAAAATTAGAAGAGCTAGACCTAGTGATTTTGAAGATCCAGTGGACAGCCATTTGGAGAAGTACCACAAAGGTCACATAATTATTCCATTCAGTAAAAGAACAGGTACTGGAGATGCTTTGATTTAACCTCAAGCCTCATGTTCATCAGACTCATTAAAAGGTATACCAAATGCATCTGTTATTGTTGACAAGAAGCAGAAAGATTCTTTGAATCAACCGCAAGCTGTAGAATACAAATCTTAATGTAACGAGAATGACTTTCAACTGACTTAATTCTCAAAAAACTATAGACATTTTACATCTTACTTTCGTTTTATAGCAACAATCTCATCAGCCAGTGGATTCAGCTTGAGCTCAGGAAGAATATGGGGAAGTCCAAGTTTTTCATATGCCTCATCAGACTTGACCGTCATAAGGCTCCTGATTGCCGCGATGGTCAGAGATTGGAGAGAAAGTGGCTGTGGTGGTTCTGGGAGCATGTTGTGTATATAGGGATCCGCCCCGTGCTGCAGTAGAACTCTCACCAGCTCCCATCTCTCTTCATCCACCACCAGATGGAGCGCTGTGTCACCATCTTTATCCCCAATGTTGATGTTGTGAGGAGAAATCAGCTGGGTGATAATTTCTGCTGGGGCACCATGATGTGCAGCCAAATGTAGTGGAGTTTGATTCATGTCACCTTTGATGTTGACATCCGCCCCTTGCTGCAGTAGAACTGGCACCAGATCCCATCTCTCTCCATGCACCGCCCAATGGAGCGCTGTGTCACCATCTTTATCCCCAATGTTGATGTTGTGAGGAGAAATCAGCTGGGTGATGATGTCTGCTGGGGCACCATACATGTGCAGCCACATGTAATGGGGTTAAATTCCTGCCATTACACACGTCGACATCAGCCCCGTGCTGCAGTAGAACTGGCACCAGCTCCCATCTCTCTTCACCACTGCCCAATGGAGCGCTGTGTCACCATCTTTATCCCCAATGTTGATGTTGTGAGGAGAAATCAGCTGGGTGATGATGTCTGCTGGGGCACCATACCATGCAGCCATGGGGTTAAATTCCTGCCATTACACACGTCGACATCCGCCCCCGTGCTGCAGTAGAACTGGCACCAGCTCCCAACCTTTCTTTTCCACAACCAGATGGAGGGCTGTTTTACGATCTTCATCCTGCATGTTGATGTTGTGAGTAGAAATCAGCTGGGTGATGATGTCTGCTGGGGCACCATGATATGCAGCCACATGTAATGGGGTTACATTCCTGCCATTACACACGTCGACATCAGCCCCGTGCTGCAGTAGAACTGGCACCAGATCCCATCTTTCCTCCCTTGCTGCCCCATGGAGTGCTGTGTCACCATGAATTTCCTGTATGTTGATGTTGTGGGGAGAAATCAGCTGGATGATGATGTCTGCTGGGGCACCATAAAATACAGCCGAATGTAATGGGGTTTGTTTACAAACATTACCCATGTTGACATTAGCTCCGTGCTGCAGTAGAACTGGCACCAGATCCAATCTATCATTTATCACTGCCTCATTGAGCGCTGTGTTACCACATTTATCCTGCACGTTGATGTCACCAAGTTCTTGTTTATCGTTTCTGCCATCACTATTTTTTGCCTCCTGCATCTTTCTTACTTCTTCTCTTTTTGTTCTAATTAATTAAAACCACAAAGGTGTTTTTTGTCTTAGTCTATTTTTATTTCAAACAATCACTTAATGTAACATTTTTAACTGAGTAAAGTGTTTTTATTTAATTATACACTTAAATCAATTACTTATGAAATTGTAAATATTTCATACAAATTATTTTATTTACTAATATATATCATACATTAGAAAAGGTTAGTTTTAAAAGTCATCCATATTTGTAAAACATATATCCATAAAACTTTAAATATTTCTTTCATAATGCAAACTAAAGGTAGCACAGATATCCAACTTCATCTCATCACTTGAATGTTTCTAAGTGTCTAACAAAGGCAACTAAGCTGAGAACCACTATTTTTATGATAAAGAATCCACTATTTTTTGTCTTATATGAGAATCCTGAAATCGTGCAAAGACCTAAAAATATATCAATATTAAATACAAAAATGTGTTTTTATTTAAGTATACATTTAAATCAATTACTTATAAAATTGTAAATTTTTCCTGAAAATTATTTCATTTACAAAATATATAGCATGAATTAGAAAGGTTTAGTTCTTAAACTCAGACATATTCAGGCCCGTCACACAGACTAAAATAGTGGTCAGGCCAAACGTTGAAAATTTCCAAAATGACCATATTTAGATAAATAGATAGGCTATGGGCATTCTTTATCAATATACAGATTCCATAAGGAACTAAATGTGTACTTTCAAAACAAGATATTAACGACAATCAAACCCATGAATTGTGAAACAATTTTATTAACGAAATCAACCCATTTTAAGATTCAAAACTAGATTGAGACAATTTATACATTACCACTTTATCGAGGCGATAGGTATGATTCAAAACTAGAAACTTGAGACATTGTATGTACAAGAACATGGTTCCATCAAAATGACCCCTGTGTTGTGGCGTTTTGCTTGGGGGGACTACATTTCATATCAAGATTCTGGGTTGTCGGAGAAATTTTGTTAACGATAAAAAATGAGGAAGCAGGTATCTTATTGTATGTACAAGAACATGATCATACTGAAGTGACACATTGTAACAGAAATGTCAAAATATATTGTGCTACTCTAAGTAACTGTCATAAACTTTGATCAACTACATGCATCATTCATATTTATTTTTTTTCCTTTTTTCTGACAATGGCAAGCTGCATTGAACTACATCTTTGCATCTTACATAACTTCTTGACATATCCAGCTGTGTGAATGTGCCAAATATATGCTGTCTGTTTTGGGTTGTTGCAAATAGATTGGCCACACGTACAAGATCTATATTGTCACACCTGTCTTTGTGGATGTGGAGGAGCATGAGATCATTTAGACGAGATTCAGTCATGGTTGACCTAAGGTAGGTTTGAACCCTCTTCATAGCGCTAAATTACCTCTCACTCACGACATTTGTAGGAGGCATCACAAGAACTAATTGCAGGAGAGTTGAAACTTCACACATTAGCATTGTCTGTGGTTTTGACAATTCATTGAAGTATTTGATGATATCTGATATCAAAATTCTGATGCCAGTGCGTTGCATGTCATAGTGGAAGAGTTGACGTTGGATTCTGAGACTATGTGAACTGAAATCATTGGTTTCTGCCAAAACCAAACCAAAATAGAAATCAAATTCCATCATATGAGCGCTTAACCTCTAATTCGCGCTTTCATCTCAGTAACAGAGCAATTTTCTAGAGACCAGTTCCAAAGGTCTTGCAGAACCGTTTTTTTTATGATGCTCTTAAGGGATTTGCCTCGTACAGTACATCTTGTCTATATATAATAGTCATTAGTATGACCACAGCCCAGTGTGGGACCTAAGCACACAAGTGGATATAAACAGAGTTGAAATGGTCCAACGTCGCGCCACTATGTGTCCAACCGTTATAATAATAGGTCCAGTGTTAGTGACATGCTCATGGAACTGCAATGGCCCTCAATGCAAGAACGTCGTAAGAACGCCCGTCTTATTATGATGTATAGGCTTGCAAATGGTCTGACTCGAGTAAATGTAGAAAATAGACTAGTAACACCAAATAGGTTATCAAGAGAGATCCATCAACATTCCTTCCAAACAATGTCTCCTGGTGTGAGACACGGATAAATTCATTTTATCCTCGTACTATAGATTGGAAAAACCTACCTATAACATCCTTTAACATCAGCTGACACACTTGACTGTTTCAAAACACTTGTATATACTAAATGTTAGACGGAAATGTTTTCATTTATTCATGTAAATATTCTAAATTGTTTCTTATCCCATGTGCACCACCATAAGGCAGAATCCATCAATCAGTTGTTGGAAACATTAATTAGTTTAATCTGCAAAATCTATTGAAATTGATGTGATGAAAAAGTCTGCACATTTTTTTTAAATCTGAAAAAAATAGTGGTCCGGCCATGGCCTGACCAGCCTGAGTCTGTGGGACGGCCCTGGGAACACATATTAAGCATATCTAGGTTTTCAGAAAAGGGGGAGGTGGTGGGGGCGCACATAAGGGATATCATGCGTTTTGTAGGCGTGATTTGATAGCGAACTTGCCAAAAACTGTGTCAAAATCAGGTGTTTGGTGGGGAAAGGGGGAGGGGCGCATGGGCACTGGATCTGCCTATGGGAACACATGTCTAAATATATACCATCTATGTTTAAAGTCCATAAATTTGTTTTTTGAGGTCTCAAGTTTTTACATGGAGACCAATGTGAACCTCTGTGCTGAGAAGTGAGACCACTTCAGGCCAAAGTCAGAAGTGGTCGAAAGTGTACATCAATAGATAGACATACAGTGGTTCATGTCGACGAGGACACTTCTCATTTAGTGACACGTTTATTAGATGTTTTAGGTGGATAGTGGATAACAGCTTTTTATCCCAATATATGTATGACATATATAAAACGAATATTTATTTTCAAAATACCTCTCTTATGTGGGCACTTTTTAAATTTCCCACACAAACCAGGTTTTACTGCAATACATTTAAATGGACTTGGTCGCCAGCATTGACATTGGGGTGTTACTTTTCCAGGACAACAGAACTTTATAACACATTCATTGCTAGGATTTGAAGATTCGAACTGTAGCAGTCACTATAAGTGTGTGATACTAGCCCCATAGAGCTGAAGAATGAAGGTTCAGATATCCGAAACTTCAGTAATCCCAATAATCAATACAATATAATTAGATTATCACCTATTTTTTACAGCTACAGCACACATATGACAAATAAACACAAGACTACACATGTTAACCTGTTTCTGATTTGTAGGAAGCATTATAGATGGACATAGCTGAGACAGGTTTTACAACCCTAAGCTTCAATTCTTCAGCCATATCTATCGTTGGTAGAGATATGCTTGCTAAAAAGACGTGTGTGTGTGAGCGACAGAGAGAGAGAGAAGTTTGAAAATGTATCCGCAAGCACATATAAATCAGATGTTCGCTGGAGGACACGGCACTGTAATATTTTGCACGCTCAAAGATACCAAGTTAACTTTCGTGTACAAAATAGATTACATGTACAAAATGTACAACATAAAAACACCTGAGAGTGATAATAAAAAGCCTGAAAATATCACATCCCATAAAAAGCCCCCACAACCGCCGCCTACTGAAGAGTCCAACAAATCTGACATAGCCTCCAGCGGCACTGCGTCTGATGCAGATTCAGCGATGGCAAACGCAATTGCCAGCCAACTTAAAGCTCTAGAAGATAGAGGCTACGAAAAAATAAAGAACACTATCTCTCAATTCCAATCACAGATACAAAACCATACCGAAGAAAACGAGCTAACCATGCAATAATTACATCACTACAAACGTGAAAATGAACACATCCGTCTGCAACAATCTGGCTTTACAGGCCGGACCGTAAACACAAATATCGCCATCAAAGTTTATCTCATGAAGCAGAAATGGCTGAAATGCGACACTCAATCAAGGCGTTACAGGACATGTCTGAACTCTGCTGTAAAATTGGCCAATTGGTCAAGACAACTGCAGAAAATAAACCCCGAAAATAAACCCATAACTGGTGCTCCCTCCAAACGGGGCCCGTAAATAACGCTACCCAAATTCAGTGGGGCGTGAAACACGTCATATGAAAGATGGGTAAAAGACCTCGAAGTGGGTTTCACGCACCTCAACTGGTCCCAAGCTGACCCACAAAGGTGTACAATCATGCACGCACTGCTTGAGATATAATAAGCCCTCTACTACATTATAAATCTATTGATCAGTTTATCAGTCAGTAAATGAATAACACTACTTCAAGTTAAATGTGAATTTTGGTTTGACTGGCTCGAGGGGTGGGGCGTGGGGGGATCTCAGACTATAATTGGGTACAGGTGTGCCATTTTGGCTTCAGGAACAACACAGATAAATATAGTAAGATTTGCAAAAAAAAACATACACAAAAATGTAGTAAAATTCATTTAAAGTATATAGAATACCCATAAATATACTAAACCCAAAGTTCACTGAGCACAATGTATAAACTTATGGTTTATGTGGAATCGAGAAGACCTAAGATAAAAGGGAAGTTACTGAAGCTGCCTATCAAAATGTTTGGAAAGAATTTGTTAGCATGAAATTTCCTTACCCTACTTGATAATTTATGAGAAAGTCTTGAGGGATACGCATTTATATTAATTAGGTGTTTGCATTTGTTGATGACTTATATAAAAAGAATATTATGTCAGTTGAATCAAATCTATTAGTAATTATGTTTTTGACGTAAAGTTTTAGTCTTTATGCTGTATTGGTATTTTATTTATTTTATCTTTAATACATGTATGATATATAATTATAAGTTTTTAAATCAAAAGAAATGTAGTCTTTTAACTGCAGTCTGCCATTTGGCTAGCTGTGTACTAGGGTGGTTCAACAATTCAATTTTAAAATTAAAACATTACAATGGTATTGAGTATGCATACATGGATTGACAAAATGTAATGATAACTCTGATCTTACCAATAGTATTCTTAATGATGTGCACATATTTATTCTACATACAAGAAAAAAGAAGCTTTCAGATGAAGACCTATTGTCAAGCTTGAATTTGCTTACATCGAAATTGAATGGGTATGTGAAGATTCTACATTTAACAGAATGACAGGACATTCATACATTTCATTATAGAATAGCAAATGGATTGCAATAATAGCATTAGATGTATATGAATGTTGTAGACAAAATTAAAATGAGTACTGACAGAATCTTTCCTTTACAGCAAAAGAAACCGGCCTTCCGAAGAATTCCTTTTAACTAATTTAAACCTGCTTACTGCTTCATTAACTAGAAATGGGTAAATTTAAAAAAAAAGAAAAAAAAGTGTTTGCCTTGTGTTCATCAATATAAGTAAAAGAAGAGAAAAAAACTACAGAGAAGCTTTGCGAATTTCTACAATCAGTCATATTTATTTGTACCTGTAGCTACAGTCATACAATTTGCTATTGGCAAGTCTGCAAATATTGTTTGATAAGTGATTATATATTCTGATTATTCTATGCATACCCAGACAGCACTGCTACAACGTACATCTTGTGTCTACTGGTCATTGACAAAATGCCAAAACGACAATGACAAAAGCCACAAAACTAAAAGCATGCTGCCGGCTGAGACACTATAAAACATCACATACTGAGAGCTGTGCTACGTTCTCAAAACATGATCAAAAGCAAAGTAAAAATATTTATATTTTGTTCAATAACATGCATATTCAAAATTACATTAATTACATTAAAAAGACATTAATTTTATGGCTACACGCAGCGGTAATCAAATTATCGGTTTAATTCATCATAACAGCTGATTAAAATAAACAAACATAGCACCCTGAGAAATAATTGAAATTTTTGGTACTTTTGTACATGAACATTGTAAACATTAGTAACAAGGCCATTTCAATCTCAAACACTACACCGCCCCATAGGAACACATATTTTCAATCTGGCATTAGGCTTTCAATTGACTCTCCATTATATTTTAACATTCGCTAAGTCATTGTATGTATGTATATATGTAAAAAATGAATATAGTATACTAAATACTATAGGACTAGAAGACTTATCTTATAACAACTTATGTGATATTGATATGTTGAAAAAAATGTTGTTTGTGTTGCAACAAGACAAATGATACCAAGCTATTCAAACAAAACCAAAGCTCAGGTTTTATGAACTATTCAAGACTAATTTGAATGTTGAAAACTATGTTTTATATAAATTAGAACCAATTTAAAGGTCTCTTATTGCCCAACTAAGAGCTGGTATACTGCACTTCTTTATTGAAACGGGAAGGTTTCACAATATAAAACTTAAACACAGAATATCTACACAATGTAACCTGGACAAAATAGAAAATGAAATTCATTTCCTCTCTGAATGTTCTCTTTATGATGATCTAAGAAATACATGGTAAATTAATTCATGTAATATAAAAACTTATATACTTATATATAAAACTCCTTAGAAAATAAACTGAAATTCATGTTTGAAAATTGCACTCATAATACTGCAAATACGTTGTAAATTGTTTCAATAGAAGAAAGGAGGCTATATTTTCAAAATAATGACTTATAGAAAATCGCACCAAATAAATGTAAATTTAATAGGTGACTCTACAAGCCCATAGGGCTGGGCCATATTGTATAGTATTATATATACATATATATATGTAAACATGTTATTTGTTTCATATAATATATTAATGTATATGTTAATGTATATTTATGTAAATGGCATTGTCACTGAAATAACATTATTAAGACTAAAACTATGTCTTCGCCTTTTCAATAATTATCTTCTTCATCACTTATAACATCTTTGCTTCAGTCCTGATTTTTAAGAGTTCTGAAAAAAGTGTTGCTTTTTTGCATCTATTTTAACAAATTGTCAAAAATATCACCTTTTAATATGATACAGAAAAAAACATGAGTGTCTGTCTTGTGTCATTAAAAGATTTCCAAATGTGTCACTTTTATAGCCAAATGTGGCTCTAAACCACTAGATGTTGAGGTCCCCAGTGGTGGCACTGTTGATGCTGTCACTGTCGTAGGTGGAACTAGAGAACTTGGACCGGATAGAGCTGAAGCCGGCACCAAGATGGCCGCCGAGTCGAGAAGTCCCCGCGGGCTGCTTGTCTCCTGGGGTCCCACGACGCCTGCAGGGGACAAGGGACAGTGAGTGACCAGTCAGTACACTTACATCAGTGCATGGTCTGATAAGTAATGTTTTGGTATAACATATCAAACATTTCAAAATGCAAAAATTACATTATCAACAATTTTGGTGACAGGAAAATATTACAGATTATCATGTTCAAATTTTGCTTCATGTAGATATTGTATTCCATTTAGCTTTCAGGGCTAAATATACAATTAACAATTATTGGAGATTTGTAAATGTCAACAGAGTTTCATGCTGAAAATCACATAGTTTTTTTTTCACAACAATGCCAACTGGCTATCATATTACCTGGTGATGCAGAGGACCACCACGACAGCGAGCAGGATGACGTTGAACACAATGAGTTTCCACGACATGCCCAGCACTGACTGGCAGGTATAACAATCTGATGACCACGTAGCACTATTCCATCTTGTACAACCAGTTCGTCTCTGTAAGCAAAGAAAGGGCGTAAATTTATATGAACCCTTTTAATTTATTTGGCCAGCCTTGTTCTATGACTTGCATAAGGTTGCTGAGGACTGGATCAGATTTTGTTGCATTACTGATTTCCTGCACTTTAGACTCCCTTATTTGTGGATATGATTCTTTGACATTCATGACTTCATATTCAAATTGGTGTTCCTCTTGTGAGTTGCTTTGTGGGTATGCTCGTGATAATGTGTCAGCCAAATACATTTCTTTTCCACATTTGTATACAAATTCTAGGTCATACTTTTGTAGTTGAAGAAGCATCCTTTGTAGACGTGGAGGGGCAGCATGGAGTGGCTTCTTAACAATAGATATCAGTGGTTTGTGATCAGTTTCAATAATTGCAGGTCTTCCATAAATAAAGTCATGAAACTTGGTGCATGCAAATACTGATGCAAGAAGCTCTTTTTCTATTTGTGCATAATTTATCTCAGCTGGTGTTAGTGAGCGCGATGCATACGCCACAGGTAAGTCATCTTGGAGACAGCAAGCGCCCAGTCTAGATTTTGAACTGTCTGCCGACAATTTCACTGGCTTTGAGGGGTCAAAGTATTTAAGTATTGGTGCTGAGCATAAATCATTCTTTAGGGTATTGAAAGAGTCATTTTGAGATTCTCCCCAAATAAACGCAACATCTTTGTGGAGTAGCTCCCTGAGCGGAGCAGTCTTGGAACTCATGTGCTTGATAAATTTGTGCAAATAGTTCAGGACTCCCAAAATTCTTTGGACACCGGCTTGGTCTGAAGGAGCAGGCATGTCCTTAATGGCTTTCACCTTTTCGCTGTCTGGTTTCAACCCTTCACTTGTTATTTCATGTCCTACATATTTGACACTGTCAACTCTGAAATGGCACTTGGACATGTTAAGCTTCATGTTAATTTTTTGGCATCGTTCAAGGACTTGACGTAAATTTGTGTCGTGTTCTTCTATTGTGGATCCCCAGACAAGTATATCGTCAACTACAATAGCACATGGAAATCCAGCAAATAGTTGCTCCATTGCACGTTGATATACCTCTGATGCAGATTTAATACCAAATGGTAAGCGTAGGAATTTGAACCTACCGTATGGTGTACAGAACGTCGTCTTGAGTGATGATTCCTTGTCTAGACACATACGTGCAACCACATCTTCTATGGTCCTCATAGGGTGGTGAGGACGCATTAGGGCACGATTCAAATCTTTTGGGTCGATGCATATCCTGATGTCACCATTCTTTTTCTTGGCAGCAACCATATTAGATACCCACTCTGTTGGTTCGTTCTGGGGTGTGATCACTCCGAGTTTGCACATACGATCAAGCTCCTGTTGAACTGCTTTTTCCATAGCAAGTGGTACTTTACGAGGTGGTTTGACAACTGGTTGCACAGCCGGGTCTAGTGTCATTTTGTACTTAATTGGCAATTTTCCTAGCTTGCTATCAAATAGACTCTTGAACTCTTGCTTGATTATTCTGCTAAATGAGCTTTCATCTTCATTCACCTCGAACACTGCTGGGTGTAATTGAATGAGCTTATGCTTCAATGCATCTTTTAGTCCAAGAATGGTGGGAACATTTCTATCTACAATGTGAAAGGTGAGGCAAATCTTCTCAGATGGATAAATATCACCATGTAGAGAGGCAGTTCCCATGGTATGAACGCTGGCACCACCATAAGCAATGAGACGGGTGGCTTGCTGGGCATTGATGGTCTCACCAACACGTATTTTCTTGAAAAGCTCAAAGGGCATGACATTGCACTTTGCACCTGAGTCAATTTTCATATGAATGTCACGTCCATTAATTCTTACAGAGCAATTAATTTCATTATTCTTGCTGATGTTATCTAGGGAATAGACTATTTCACAGTCGCTACGAGATTCGTCATCAGAATCACGAGGAGAGACGTTTACTTGATGCATTTGCTTACTGTGATGATTATGCTGGTCACTGGCACTGCGGGACTTCTGCTGTAAACCCACAGGTCTTGAAGCACTATTGCTACTCATACAAACAGATTTGTAGTGATGTAATTTGTTGCAAGCATGACATCGTTTACCATATGCAGGGCAAAATTGCCTGCTAGCTTGATGACTACCACCACAATTGATACAATTTTGCAATACTTTATTACTTGATTTATGGAATTGTTTGGGTTTGTTGGTGAGGGCATGCACGTCATTTGAATCAAGAGAATCCGACTGCTTCAGGTCCTTCAGATGTTTGTTTGAAACCTCGTATATCTGGCAGATCTCTACAGCGTCATTAAGTGTGAGATCTTTCTTTTTAAGCATCTGTTTGGTAACTGCTTCACACTGAATTCCAACAACAATTCGGTCTCGGATCATTTCGTCATTCATCTGCTTATAATCACAAGTTTTTGATAAAGTTCGGAGTGATGTAATGAAGGATGACATAGTTTCTGATGGCTCTCTCAATCGAGAATTGAACTTTAACCTTTCCACTATTACATTTACATAAGGGTCACAAATTTCTTTGAATTTTGATTTGAGTACCTCTAACGAGTCCTTGTCTTTCTCGTCGGCATACGTGAAATTTTCAGCTGCTTCGATAGCTTCTTCTCCGGCAAGATTGAGAAAAATAGCACATTTTTGTTTTTCATTCTTGTTTGCAGCATCACTTGCACCAATGAAGTTATCAAAACATTTCACAAACCGTTTGAGATTCGTTGCTTTGTTTTCATCCAACACTAATGGATCTGGTTTTCTTAAATAATCAGACATTTTGATTCTATTTTACTTCTGGTACCATGTTGAGTTTTGGATGTTTCTTTATTGCTGTCCATTCACAAACTGAACTCTAACATAATGCCTAAAAGAAACTAGTACCCATGTACAAGTACACTACAGTAAAACATAGCATTTTTAATAGTTGGATAGTACTTCTTTCTTTGAATGAAAGCATTGAACTATTCCACATCTTAGGCATCCATAAAGTAGTGTTTCATAACACCCAAATAATAATGATTACTGTGTGATTGTCCGTAAATTGTGAAAGATATCATAAATGTCAGCTGTTAGCTGTTATAAGAATTGATACATGGAGCGTCAAAAGTAAATAAAAAAATACCACTCATAGAGTTATCACATTTGCATGCTGTCCTGCACATTGAACAGCACTTGTCCTGCTGACAGGTAGATCTTATGGATGTGCAAGGCGTTACTTCAGGCAGTGACCCAGACATGAATAGCAGGTACACCTGCTTGAGCAGAAAGTTTCTCCAGCATTGCTGGAACTCTTCTTCATTTTCATTTGCTTGGGCCACATACAGGTCTGGTCTATCTTGACATGGTGTTTGAGTTGCCCTGTTTCTTTTGTGCACCAGCAGTTTCTTTGATCTTTTAATCGCACAGAATTCCCGCAGAACGCGATTGAGTTCAGCATCACTGCCCTCGTCTCTCAGGAGGGATGGCACCACATACATGGAGGCCTCTGCATATTCACCATCTCTCCCCGCCCTTCCCACTTCCTGCAGATATGCCGCTGCATTTTTGGGAGCACCCCAATGAATCACTCTTCAGATGTCATTGATATCAATTCCTGAAATCATGAATTAAACCCTTATGCCAATAAATCTGAGACCTATACTCTGAAGCGCTAATCATTAGCCAGGATTGTACATTTCACTTTAAATAGTCATGTTCCCAAGTCTTCTCTGACAATCACATATGTCCGCAGTACATAAAAAATTCAGTTTTTTAGGTCAAAGGCTCCGTGATGGAAGCGGCAACGTCAGTGTGTTTTGTTGATTTGTAAGTAGTAGAGTAACCTATTACTAACCTCTATGAATATTCCTACTACTAATAATAGTCTGCATAAAGATAAAGTATATATCATATGAAAGAGCAGAAAATAAGGATTATTTTGATATATGCTAAACACCCGCAGAAATCAGTTATAAGGAAAATGCTGAATAGGCGATGTTTAAAAATTTATATCTCGTTAAGTTTCTATTGTTTAATATTGACACTTCATACTTTGTTTAACAACCGTTTTAGCTACAATTTGACATATGACACATAATTTATTTATTTCAAACAAAACCACAGTAAAAGCATTTAGTTCAAAATCGGCAATTTTCTCAGTTGTCCGACGCAGTCAAAACCTACGCCAGCGTAGCTAATATATATAAATTTCCTATTTAGAAGATAACAATTTGTCTCTGAAAGAACGTTGGCCTCATCAAAGCAGTTCTAAGGATGCATAATATTGCTAGACTGCATAAACTTGTTCGATATTCATAGTACCATTAAAATATTATAAATGCAAAAGTCATTATTTTTGAAAACAAAAAAGTAGAGATCTACTTACAAGGAAATCAGCCCCATGGTGAACAAAAATGCGCACTAGATCCAATCGGTTAATTTGCACTGCTCTATGGAGTGGCGTGAAATTATCTGCATCTAACGTGTTGACGTTTTGGGGCGTAACCAGATGACGGAAGATGTAACTTGGTGCAGCCGCAGCCACAGCAAAATGCAGCAGAGAGCAACCTTTGTATTGGACATTTATGTCTGCACCATTCTCCACCAGAGATTGCACCAGTTGCCTTAGTCCATATCCTTCTGCAAGTAGAAGGGGGGTTTTATCGTCAGCATTTTTTATGTTGATGGTCTTTGGAGATATAAGCTGTGCAAAGACCTTAAGGTTCCCATATGCAATTGTTCGTAAACAAGCAACATGTAACGGGGTGTTCTTGATAAGGTCACGTGCGGTAATATCTGCCCCATGTTGGATGAAGAGTTTCACTAGGTCCCATCTCTTACACCGTACAGCGAAATGGCACTCGATGGCCAAATGAAGTGGTTGTGAAAAAAACTTCAGAAGCATTATTCCAAACAGTTTTTTGGACCATGAATAATAATGGGTTGGCTTCTCACCGTTCTGTCCAGGTCGTCCAGACAATCCGGTACCTCCAGTGCACCAGTTACTGCCAGGTATGCATGGAGTGCCGGGGAAGCCTTGCCGGCCTGTGAAGCCTGTGGCACCTGAAGAACCAGGTCTACCCTGAGGGCCCATCACTTCGGTGAATCCTGCAAACAGACGTTAACAATGTAAGAAATCTGCTGTATTTTGACAGATGAATCATCTGATATAGTCTTTCAAAAGAGCTTATATCTAATAGTTTTTATTTCTATTATTACATAAACCACTCGTTTCAGCCATATTTTAAATGCAAAGATAAATAGGAAGTACAATTGTGACAGCCTCTAGCTCTAATAGATATAAGGTCTTTTACAAAACCCTAGAAATTCCACTGATATTAGATATACAGTCTCAAAAATCCTGGCCTGTTATGACCTCTGTTATAGCCTTTAAAACCAGAGTAATCACTAGCAACAGCTGCAGAAGTACCAGTACATTTATGCATGGGTGATCAGGTAAGGGTTAGCATTAAGGGGGAAGCCCAGAACATTTTTTTACTTTTCTAATTTTTAGTTAATATAGATGATTTTCATAATCATTGGTATAATATTATCTAAGAATTTTTCTCAATTTTTTTCAAAAGTGAAAAAAAAATTAATATGTTTTTGAAAGGCATTTTTTGTGAAATAATGACCACATGTTTAGGTACATATACTGAACCACTGATAGTGTGTCATTAGATAGAAACACATCTCTTGTACAGAGGAGATATTTCTTTAAATCGTACCAGCCTTAGAATGTTGAAATATATCATTTTAATGCTAAAATAGTAATTTCAAATATGACTCTAGCTTTTATAACAGATATTACAAAATGACCTTTCCCAGCTCATTAGTAGTTCACTATGTGTGTGAATATTCATGAAGGAGATTAGGACTACTTTTGGTAGGCTCCAGAAAAAACATCACATCATACTGATAAAAAATATAGCAAAATTATATATATCATGATAAGTTGATTCAAGGAATAAGCACATATCTTTAACTTTGTTTAACATATAAAGAGCAATAAAAAAATTGGAGGATGATAATTATCAAACCCAACAAACCAATATGTGATTCATTGTAATGTTGGTAGCCCCACATGAGACTTTATTAATGCCTCACTGGACTCTTGTGGTTTTTCTGTATTATTCAAGTGAAATAGTCTGGGGGGATTATGAAAGCCATTAAGTAGTACAATGAAATACAGTAGGACCTATCCCATGTGGAGACCTTTGTAAAAAATGAAAATTGTCCATGTAAGGCAGATGTCCTGAACAGAGAGGTTTTTAATATGGCATTGAAGTAATTGAAGAAGAGAAATGTGTCCATACAATACGGGTCTCCTAAATATAAAGGTGCCTACATAGACAGGTTTCACTGTACCTTGGACCTTATTTCAGCATTTCAGCAAGTACTAATACTGCTATTAATTTCATATGAGATTTCAAAAAATTGCATAAATAGTTTTCTGTTGAATTAACATTTTATAAAGAGAGGTTGTAGATACAGTTATCATCCAATCAATGGAATAAACATCTTTGTTGTGTCAACACTTTAAAAATGGATTGACAACATTGGATTATGGCATAAACTTGGTAAAATCTTGTACCTATTGTAATATCGTTCATGACAGAAGAAAACACAATCTCAAATATGAATGTTAGAAAGTTCTCATCAATTGCTTGAATACAAGGTCACAAAATGAAAAAAGAAGGCTGGGGCGACGTTGATAAATAATCTAAGATAGAACCACAGAATTTACAGAAGTGACGCGTGGCTGACGGTTTCTATTTATGTACCTAAAGATATGCCTATATTTCTGAACATTTTGTGTTTAAAAAATATTTAAAAAAAATTTTTTTTGAAAAATAAAATTGTTTATGTGGTGGGGCTATTTTTTGTAAATGAGTGATGTAAAAGTCATGACTCTGAGAATTTTTTCCCTAATTGATGAAAATGTTATAGGCTTCCCTCTTAAGTATGTCATCTTGATGTGTTTCTCAGTTACTTGTATAGTATGTTTGATTGTCTATTCTTACCACTGAAGTAATCCAAATCTCACAAGTTTTTAAAAGTTTTTAATTTCAAATTTTCACAAAAAATGCCTTTCATCTCTATAGAGACCTTTTCAATTTACAATAAAATATAGTATTTCTAAAACATTATACTATTTAAAACCAAAACATAAAATACTTCCCATATTAAAGTACAGACTTATTCAATTTATACACTGCAATTTTAAGGCATAAAATAAACATATATAATATAATCTCAACAATACATCACAGTAACCACAAAGTTAATCTTGGTGAATAAAGTCAACTGCTGTTTGGATTGTACAGTTAATTGTACATGTATGACTTAGTGACTTAGTATCTTTTTACCAAAAGAGATATAATTCCAAATAATAGTCCCCCAAATATTAACTACAGTACACCAATAAAAACAAATAAGGATGTAAGACTTCAACCTCCTACCTACTATTAGACCTGGATGCCTAAGAATAGAGATTCCGAAAGCTGTGCTTTCAGTTCCAATTGGGGCTAACCTACTATAAGTGTTTGTTGTGTGAAAAAGAGAACTTAAAATCATATGATAAAGTAAAACTATTTGAAAATATTCTGATAAAGACAGCAACTGTCAAAAAAGTTGAAGACGCATTGAATATCAATATTACTAGTTGCTTATTTCCATCGGAAATATGCAGATCATGTGATGTCAAAAAGATGATAAAATCTAAGGCAGAGATATTAGAACTTCATCAAAAACTGTTTTCTTCGTATAGAAATAGTGTTGCGAACATCAAGGATATTTACGGATAAGAAACAAAAAAATGAATGGCCAGAACCCCAGAAAAGCTGGTGAAAAGAAGAAATATAAATGACTGCCAAGATGAAATATTAGATCTATCATCAGTGTCCACAGTGGATGATAAAATAGGCAAGATTTCAGTAAGAAGAAGTTCTTTATTATTTGTTGTTATTTATTTTTAATGTTTCAAAATTTATTCATCACTTGTGCATAATAATGAAACATCAAATCCATAATTAGAAAATTGTTGAATAATCCACGACAAAAAATTCTACAATTTTGTAGGTTTACGTAAAAACATAAATTCAGTGAAGAAGTACATTCAAAACATTATCGAGCAATGGACTGCATTATATAAATCCAACCAATGTGAGATTTACATGTGAGTGGTCACATACCACAAGTCAAGTCAAGCCAAGTAATATTCATTCAAAAGTCTGTACAATATAACAAATACCATAAGCTCAACAGAGCTTTTAAAACCGACAATACAGACACATACAATGACACAGTATACAGTAAAATAAATTTATATAGATAAGTTATTTACAAAACATTTACAGCTTTCACCTTCCCACTTTCCAATGAGACCCCTAAACTCATTTAATGATATTGACACTCTAAAATCATTTGGAAGTTCATTCCAAATTTTTGGCGCAGCATAGCGCAGTGAGTGCAAGCTATACTTCGTTGTTCTTATTCTTGGCACTTCTAATAAATTTGTGTATCTAAAAGAATATTTTATGTTCTTAACATTGACCAAATCATGTACATACATAGGTGAGTGTTTATTAATAATTTTAAATACCTGTATGGCAAGATAATGCATCCTTCTAATTTTAAGTGAAGGCATTTTAGATTTTTCTAACAGTTTTTCAAAACTACTATTTTCATCTTCATATATTCATATATAAAACGTAATGCTCTCTCTTGTATAGATTCAAGGTTTTTTGTATTGTTCTCACCACAAAAATGCCAGACTAGGGGACAGTAATTTCAATTTGATAAAATAAAAGACTGGTATATAGTTAATTTACCAAGTCTATTCAAATGACTACCAATCCAATTCTTTTCAAGACATTTAACTGCATTGAAGCCTTTTTATATATACTAGAAATGTGAGAATTAAAAGTCAAAAGAATTGAAGTCAAAAGTAACACCTAGCAGCTTAACTTCCTTATCACATTTTATTATATTGCCATTTATGTTAAACGAGATATTTTGTTTGTTTGTCTTTTTACTAATACCAATAGCCTGAAACTTGCCTGGACTTGCCTGCATCTGATTGTCACTAAACCATTTTACTCTCTTCCTCCATAACTTTAGTTAGATTTTCAATACTATTATCAGAGTATGTCAAAGTATCATCTGCATAATCATATAAGCAGCCTTTTTAGATAAAACAAAAGATGTAATTTATGAAAACATTAAATAGAACAAGTCCTAATATAGAACATTGTGGGACTCCCTTGTAAATATCTAAGAATGAACTACATACACTTCCTATCTTGACACATTGTTTTCTGCACTTTCAGATAAACCATACGCTTTAAGTTTCAATAGTAATAAATCGTGCGATAGAGAATCAAATGCTTTAGACAAATCCATGAGGATACAGCAACAAATTTCTTATCATCTACGCATTTACGCCAGTCTTCAAGTATTTTTATCAGCTTATCTTGACAGCTATAATATCCATTTCTAAATGTTAACAACATTATATCAAAATATTTATTAAAAAATTCAATTGGTTGTAAATGCACAGCTCTCTGAAAAAAATTGTGTTATTGCTGGTAACACACTAACAGGTCTATCATTACCTTTGCTTAAGGGGGAAGCCCAGAACATTTTTTTACTTTTCTAATTTTTAGTTAATATAGATGATTTTCATAATCATTGGTATAATATGATTTACGAATTTTTCTCAATTTTTTTCAAAAGTGAAAAAAAAATTTAATGTTTTTGAAAGGCATTTTTTGTGAAATAATGACCACATGTTTAGGTACATATACTGAACCACTGATAGTGTGTCATCTGATAGAAACACATCTCTTGTACAGAGGAGATATTTCTTTAAATCGTACCAGCCTTAGAATTTTGAAATATATCCTTTTAATGGAAAAATAGTAATTTCAAATATGACTCTAGCTTTTATGACAGATATTACAAAATGGCCATTCCCAGCTCATTAGTAGTTCATTATGTGTGTGAATATTCATGAAGGAGATTAGGACTACTTTTGGTAGGCTCCAGAAAAAACATCACATCATACTGATGAAAAATATAGCAAAATTATATACATCATGATAAGTTGATTCAAGGAATAAGCACATATCTTTAACTTTGTTTAGCATATAAAGAACAATAAAAAATTGGAGGATGATAATTATCAAACCCAACAAACCAATATGTGATTCATTGAAATGTTGGTAGCCTCACATGAGACTTTATTAATGCCTCTCTGGTTTTTCTGTATTATTCAAGTGAAATAGTCTGGGGGGTTTATGAAAGCCATTAAGTAGTACAATGAAATACAGTAGAACCTATCCCATGTGGAGACCTTTGTAAAAAATGAAAATTGTCCATGTAAGGCAGATGTCCTGAACAGAGAGGTTTTTAATATGGCATTGAAGTAATTGAAGAAGAGAAATGTGTCCATACAATACGGGTCTCCTAAATATAAAGGTGCCTACATAGACAGGTTTCACTGTACCTTGGACCTTCTTTCAGCATCAGCAAGTACTACTACTGCCGATTAATTTCATAATGTGAGTAATTTCAAGAAATTGCATAAATAGTTTTCTGTTGAATTAACATTTTATAAAGAGAGGTTGTAGATACAGTTATCATCCAATCAATGGAATAAACATCTTTGTTGTGTCAACACTTTAAAAATGGATTGACAACATTAGATTATAGCATAAACTTGGTAAAATCTTGTACCTATTGTAATATCGTTCATGACAGAAGAAAACACAATCTCAAATATGGATGTTAGAAAATTTTCATCAATTGCTTGAATACAAGGTCACAAAATGAAAAAAAAGAAGGCTGGGGCGACGTTGATAAATAATCTAAGATAGAACCACAGAATTTACAGAAGTGACGCGTGGCTGACGGTTTCTATTTATGTACCTAAAGATATGCCTAAATTTCTGAACATTTTGTGTTTAAAAAATATTTAAAAAAAATATTTTTTGAAAAATAAAATTGTTTATGTGGTGGGGCTATTTTTTGTAAATGAGTGATGTAAAAATCATGACTGAGAATTTTTTCCCTAATTGATGAAAATGTACTAGGCTTCCCTCTTAAATTGCTATTTCTCTTATGTGCAAGTACAACTTGTGCTACCTTTAAATTATCAGGAAAAACAGGAGCTTCTAAAGATTTGTTAATTAATCATAAAACTCATAAGCTTTATTTACATCTATATTATCATCGATATTACCAAGGTGTGCATTTCCTAAATCTTCAATAAAATTTTCATAATTGAAATTCTTATAGCTTCTATATGTTTTCTTAGCTTTTCCTCTTGGTGGTATTTTAGCTTTATACTATAACCGCTACTAAATGTATATCACTAATACCACAGTCAAAATTACAAATGTTTGTACAAAAATTTAAGATTGTATCCAAATGTTAAGATTACATCTACCAAGCTGGGGTTACTTCTCTTAACAAAACAAGTAGGTTCTTTTACCAAATTACCACATACCATATTCGTTCTAATAAGCGCACAGTGTGCTTACAAAAAACAAATTTTAAACAAAAACAAATGTTGAATATTAGTAATAAGCAATTTTTCGCATTTCTTGCATTTTTTCTTTTTGTGCTTACTGTGAACATTCTTTAACAACGCAACCGGCATGCTAGTCTTTTTCACAACACGCCCGATGCATACCGGCGTGTTAGTCTTACAATATGCCGAGATAAACATGAAATCTTGGGGGGGGAGCAAAATTTGATTAATTTAATCTGTGTAAACAGGGGGGTGCGCTTAATGGGGCAGGTACGCTTATAAGAACGAATACGGCACACATGATACAACATTGATGGCATTCATTACATGTAGGCCTATACTTATGATGCTGATTTCACTATAATCAATTCATCATGCTATATCCATATGGTCTTTTCCTCACTTGCCATGTTACATAATGTATCCAAATGTTCATATTCAGAAATATTTTCAAAATCATCTGACATTTAGTGCATATTTTTTTATTTTTTTTATATGAAAGAAATACATTGACATAAACTATGTACATGTATAACAGCTTCCAAATAATAGTGTCCACCATTTGTGTCCATGTTTTTAGAAATTCCACACAAACTACATGTATGGACAGGAATATTTTGCTGGGTTATGCTTTTATGTGATGGATGTACATATGTATATTTGAACAAAAAACAAAATTGTCTCAAACATGTTATTCACTTTAAAGCTAACTTCATGTATGATTATGTGTATTATAACATTCTTGTAAGGTGTTCTCATTCACTTCAATCACATTCTTTTTTTTTCAGGTGAGCATCGAATACCCCAAGAGTGGACTTCAAACAAAAAAATTAACTGGAGAAAGTGCTGTCATAGCAAAATCATTGTTTAACAATACAAGTGTTGCAAAATCCCTATTGATCTGTCCTTCTCTACAAAATGACATAGAAAACATCATGATTGAAGATATTCAAAAGGAATTACAAAATGTGGCATCAGAAAATTGTTGGTCTATTCTCAAGATAAAAGACGAAAGTGGCCTCAAATCATTTACATGGACAAAGCTGTACAAGGAGCTTGAAACACCTACACCAAAAATTATTAAAATGGTTCAATGCGTGTTTGGTAGTAATGAAGAAAACATGAAGAGAGAAGTGCTTGCATTATTATCTGCCACAAGTTCAGTTTTGAATATTTTTAGCCTAATAGAAAACTCTCTGCCGTTCAGTACATAAACTCACTTATCCTACGTAAAGGTGGTACCAAAAAAGCAGCATTTTTAAGACTTCATGCCACTAAAACATGCACGAGTTACCAAGCAACAATGGATAAGGCATATGAAATTGCAAATAGTACAGAGAAACAACTATTGGTGTAGCAAAATGAGGTTGAAGATAGCAGAAATTTAGAGCAAAAAATAATGATACAGTTAGATGAACTTCATTCCCAAAATGGAATTGATATCATATTAAAAAAGCTGAACTTAAGAACCAATTAGAAGCTCTTTGTCAGTCCATGCATACTGGTTACTACATAGTGGGTGACAATGTCGACCTGAGAATGCATGTCAGATATCAACGTCTAGGGCAATCAAATCTTGATTCTCACATGTTTCAGATGGCAGCATATAAAAACAGAGTATCTGCACATCATCTAGATCCACACCAACCAAGTGCTGACATTAAAACCAGTTTGTTTTCTGTAGTATTGCCATCACAGGAGGACCACAGTGATTTAATTGACAAACTGGCGGTTCATGTAGCTGATGTGTGGAGAATCCACCTGGCTGCATTCAACGACTGTCAAGTGAAATTTAGCACTACTCATAGACATTCTTATCAAATATGCATTAAAACTGAACGAATAAGCATGGGAGTGATACCTAAGTGCGAAAACAAGAGCGATGAGATGCTTCACATATTTGAGTTTGTTCATAAATCCATTCCACGACATACGGATGAAGAGGTTGAAAAATGACATCCAGTAGCAACAGCTTTTGAAGGTGATTATCTCACCTTTGAGAGGATAAAAGCAGCTCAGACTGCTAAGCGAAACAGCAAAACACCTTCGAAGCAGTTAAAGGGCCTCATAGCAAGAACTGCAGAGTTCCACAATCAAGCAGAATTAATGAAAGCAATTTGGTATCACCTTTACTCTGAAAGTTATGCCAAAGACGTTGGTACTCTTTCTAATGTCAAATCCCAGCTTGGATGTACAAATGTCAAAGATGATCATAAAATTATTATGCTAGTGCTGATCTTCTCGATAGATACACTGTTCGCATATGTGGTTACAGGGGGTCTAGCATACTTTGGGATGGATAATCCACATTCAGACATCAAAGTAAATAAGCCAGAAGGTCCTATCACAGATCTTTATATGTTGACAAGTACTAGGAAGTTTGTTGAGGAGTTCATTTGTTTGAAATATTTTGACACAAACGAAGTAGCCCCTCGTGCTTTAGAGCTTAGGTGTCAATTTTGTAACAAACTATATCAAATTGTAGAGTATCAGCACTGATCAAGAAGTACATGGCCTAAAAAACATCAGTGAATTTGTTGATGGACCATCTGAAGACTCTACATACAACTATACTATTTTGAGCTTAACACTAGGTTTGTTAAGATGGGAACACAACAGGCCAATCAGATTTTGTGATGGAGAAGGGATTCTGTTTATAAACAAGTCTTTAGCCTTGATATACAAAGTATCCAAATGTCCTAAATATGCCTTTGCTATGTTGGAAACTATTTGTCAGGTAAAAATTCTTCTTTCTCCAAGAGACTCTTACTTATTTACATGGAATCGGACAGCTAATCATCAAGGGGCTGTGGAGCACCTGATACAAATTTTCCCTAACGATCAAGATATGGAACATATGAATTTGTCTTTGAAGACTGAAGCAAAAACTTACAGAGGATACTTTACTGACAAAATGCTGAAAAGAGTTAGTCAAAGTGCTTCATCCATTGATTATATATGCAACAAGTTTGATAAAACCTCCAAAGTTTTTCGTCCTTCTGGTAAAAAACTACCCCTAGATTATTCCGCAGACATTGAAAAATTTGTAAAAAGCATGCACAAAATGGACTGATTTACTGACAAGGGCAATACTCGCAAGAAATCTGGTATAACAATCAGTAATCCTGATATTTTGTCAACCTTGAATATGAGCACTCTCAAAGAATGGTCACAGTCATCTTACAAAACATTTTCAAGGAAACATTGCTATCAACATTGAAGAAACTCACAAAACAAAAAATGCATAGACTTGATAAATGATCATTTGACTGAAAACAAGCATCAATTAATCAATGCAAATGACAGCACAAAATCAGCATCATGTGGTAGAATTGGCACTGGTTTTCTCTTGTGTTTCATTTTCGCTGAAGCTATCTTCTTCATCAGAAGTGCCTGAAGATGACACATCATTCTGATTATGCATATCTGTAATCCTTAATGTTTTAAGTGAAGAAATGTAGGAATTGACCACAAGATTGGAGTGTCAATCGCAAAATTGAGCATGCTGACGTCTGATTTGCCCGAACGAAATGAGGGTAAATCATACGTCAGCATGCTCAATTTTGCGATTGACACGACAATCGAGTGGTCAATCACCATTCTATCATGACTAAAATCCATTTTATTTTAAAATAAATCATATTATAACATTCTCATTGCAAGTCAATTTTGCCAAAAAAGAGCGCGCGGAGACCACTACTACGGCGCTAGTCTAAACTTTTGCTCTCCTCTACACGGGACACGCCTTGCGACGTCAGCTGCTGTATTGATAATGTGACGAGTTTAGACTAGCGCCGTAGTAGTGGTCTCCGCGAGCTCTGGAGCGTTCATTCCATCGCATAATTATAAGTGATTTCGTAAATTGAACGTGACATCACGAGGTCAGAGGTCAATGGTAATAAAGACGTGTATTATGCATGATTTTCCTATACAATATATAGTAAAACTCGGCGACAAAAATAAGGTAAAAACTTTGGTTATCATAATCCGTTAGTTATGAATTTTAGTCACCTCTTGTAGGAAAGGTGTAAGAATGCACAGCTGAAAGAAGAGATTAAATTGGCATTAAATACCACTTGAAAAGCTTGTGTGAAATCCGCTGTGAAAATGTAAACAATGGCAGAGTACTGCATATCACGCTTCGAAAAGTGTATGTTACCAAAACTGCCAAAGCTCTCGCAGGTTTACTAACTATAGCATATGGTTATTTATAAAGTGCTGGGTTGTTTCTGTGATATATTTGATGCTCAGTATATGTTATTGGTAATTTGATGTTATGATTTAAGATACTGTAACAGTCTAATGTCACTGCAGCTTATAGATCTAGATTAGATCTACATTATAAACATGAAACTTCTTTAGTAATTTCATTATACTGCAACTCTAAAATGAAGTTACTTGCAAAATAGCTAAAAGCTTTCTGTTCTTTGTAGTCCGACTATAGTCGTTTTGTAAACCAAGTCCTTGATGGGGAATGTGAGTCCAAATACACTGCAATATCCTGAATCATGGTTCGTGGCCATATAGCCATGCTTTGCTCTTCGTCGAGCCAATCAGTTCAGAATCAGTTGCCAAATCATCTGTGTGAGGGATTGAACCGTCTGGTGTTTGCAGCAGCTTTCCCATATGATCCTTCTTCTGCCGAATCACCTCAATGGGAGTTGGCAAAAGAGGCAACTGTAGCTCCCAAGCAACATAGCTAGATAGGCTCTGGCAGCAAGAACTTTCTTTGTTCCCGTCACATTGAGGCCTCGTTTTTTTTAACAAACTCCACAATGTATTAAGAGACAACGTCTCTACTATTGGTAGTGTTAATTGTTCTTCACTATTCTTATCCATTTTATCCGCATATGTTGTAATTGTAGTGTAAATCCTTTGTAAAAGCACACTTTCCACCACGACTTCACAATACAAAATGAGTGCAAACCGCGTGTTTGTTTACAATGTTATTACCGTTGACCTTTGACCCGTCACGTGACTTTGCTTTTTAATCACTTGGTGTATATCAGGAATATGGAGACCCATACTGAATGATGAAGAGGCAATACTACACCTCATATTCCCAGCACATTTCAAACAAATGATTTGAAATGCAAGAAACTGATGTAGAGACATATCCATTTAATTTCATCTCATCGTCAATATACTCATACGTATCTTCCTGTTTAGATAGTTTATGGAAGAAAACCAGAGTCTTGTTCATTGATACTCCTTCATAGAGAATTGTCTTTTAACCACAAAAAATGTTCATGTCATTCCACTACCTAGTTTATGTACAATATATATTATGTTGTCTTTGATTGGAGGTAGTATCAAACTGTGGCAGGGTTCAAGATTTAAACATTTAATTAATTGCAACTGTGCATTTTTGCTGGCTGTTACAGCGAGTGCCACCATAGGCACATCACCAATTATTGCTCGCTAGAGGAGTTTACTGTAAGCTGATCGAAAAGCTTTGATCATTTTGCCTGCCTTTGTTTTTCTGCCAAAACCATACTTTAGAACACACAACTCTGTTGTCGCACTACAATGTACTTTCTCAACTCCCTTGGGAGCATATACATTATAAATGTGTATATATAAAAAAAAGATTCAATCTTCTTATTTTGCAAGGTACATAGGAAAGGTAATAGTGAAATTATATACCGTATACAACCATCCAAGCGTCCAGGGCCGTTAAATTGAAATTTTCTCAAACTAGGGGGTGGGCTGTTACACGAAAGTGGGCACTTAGATGGTCATATATGGTACATTGTTATTGCGTAGCTTCAGCAGCTGAAGCGAAAGCCTTGTGTTTCGTTCGTTTGTAACTATGTATGTATCTATGTATGTATGTATGTATGTTTGTCTCCGGACAAGCTAGAGCTTTTACGCTTCGCCCTATTTCGTTCAAACTTTACACAACTATTTGGTATGACGTGACACCGAAGTGATTTGATTTTGGGCACTTTGCCAATTAAAGTGTGCTTTCCATAGTGGCATTTAAGGTTCATTTTCAACATTTTCTGCAATAGTTTTGTTGATGCTTATGAGAAAGCATTCAAACTTTTTTCAGTGCTTACATGCCTACTGAACATCAACTGTATTTAATTTTGGCACTTTGCCAATTAGAGTTCACCTTTCAGACAGCCATTTTAATTATTTTTCTTTCTATTTTTCCACTATAGTTTCAATACTGTTCGAAACATGACCATCGAATTGGCATAGTGGTTATATTGGAATAAAAGTGCTCAGAGAGCACAGTGTTACCATATTAATGTCGACTCATGGGCAATAGATATCTACTTTAGCCATGTTTAGAAAGCGCCTGCAATCCAATACCAACAACATAGATGTAGGATGATTCACGCATCAAGTAAGACTTTTTTCTGCTTTGAATGCATAGAAAACATCTTTATTGCTCATGGGTCAATGTTGCTCTAGCGACGCTGTGTTCTCTGAGCACTTTTGATCTAGTTTACTTGTTGTAAACTATCAAAAATACATGTTCTAAAATGCGAGTGCTGCAAGTGAGCACATGACTGTGTAATGTATACCAAGCTGATAAAGACTGTATTCCTTAGAAAGCCGGCTAGGATTGATGCTAGGATTGTGACAGCAAGTTTTTGTTTACCACAGCAAACACGGGCGATCAGGAAAGGCTATGATATTTAAACTCCAGGCTGTTAGAGTCAGTCTAAGATGTGCTATTCCATACATGTAGACAAAGGAGTCGTATTCTGTTTGTGTGTTTTGATATGAAGGAAACTATATGCGAAGAACTACATAGTAAATATCATAGCCTTCAGGAAGGCTAACCAAACATTCTAAATTAATACTTGAAATCACATTTAGCTATGGAATGTATGGAATTTAAAATTAATAAAATATTGTTCACAAAGCCTCTCAAGGCATACAGATTTAAATACAAAATACCGAATAAACAGTCAATAGATTGGAATAAATATATCAATAATTGTAATTTTATCAAAATGTTGTACATAAAAACAATATTTATTTCAGATATTAACATGCATAAAACATATAAATATCCATAGATAAAACAAAAAGCTAAAATTATATACAATTATAGACATTAAGAAGTTTAAAAAATTAGAACAATCGTAGGTTCCATACTAAATTAAGACTGGATCTGTGAAATGTATTACAATCGGTAATTGCTGATAAAATGGAATTGTCACTTAAAAACACACGATTACGAAAACCAAATACGAGTTTTCTTTCAATAACAATAAAAAGGATCAACATGCATATTTATCATTGTTACCGTAGTATTATATTTATCACAATTAAATAGTCCCCTGAAGATTCGTTTAAAAAGCAGTAATAAGTTTTTTCCTACATTCTTGAGTATACTTAGACCATAGACATATACCATAAAAATTACAACAATATGACTTAAACAGTTTAACTTTAACATCATCTGTACATTGACGAAACCTTTTTATAATTAAATTACCTCTTGCATAAGTACTTCTCATTTGTCTTTTAATATCATCATTATCGCATAGCTGAATGTGGATAAAACACCCTAAATATTTATGAACTGTAACATCTTTCAACTTATCACAATCTAGTTGAAACTTGGGAACTTGAATGTTACGTAAAAACTTTGGTTTAAAACACATAGTAAAAGTTTTCTTACGATTATACATCAATTCATGGTTATGGGCATACATGTTACAAACATTTAATAGGTTTTTGCAATGCAGCTGGTGTCTTTGAGCCGTTTATAATACACCCATCATCTGAGGCATTTAACAATAAACTAAGATCGTCCATGAACAAGTTAAAAAAGGATGGAGATAGAATACGCCCCTGTGGGACACCATTAGATACATAAAAGGGATCTGAAATATTTCAGAGCCAGTCTTAACACACAGTTCAAGCTCAGACAAAAATAAGCATACTGTACTAAATATGTATATTATTTGTTTGACAATGTTAAAGTATTCATTTTGTAAAGACAAATATATAAATATATAATGGAGAGCAAGCTGATAACTTGCTTTACTCCCCTCCCCAACTCTGTCCACCATGAAGAAAACAAACATTTTGTTAGAAATGATTACATACTCATGACTTGCCAGTCTGATAATGCCAATTAAGAAATTGTACTCTATGCAGCAAACTTAAACAGAAAAATTAAAAAAAGAATCACCCACAAAAAAACAGGACTGCTAACACGTCTTTGATTGTAAGAGGATCTTGATGTGATGCTATAGAGTTGCATCCTCCTATCTATATTTGTCAGCAGTCCCTCAAATAGAGCACAGGGCAAGCCAGATGGAGAAAATGAGAACAAATTTATTTTGCCGAGCAAAAATTTCTTATCTCAATCATCTCCATACAAACTCCTACATTTAAGCCACCTTCATCCATAGCTTTGTACCAATGACAGATAAGCCTACACCAATTCGCTTCATTCAAGTCACCATTATTCACCATTTCTTGTTCAACTGACTCACTGAATGTTGTTTGGGCATAGGAATTCCTCTGCCTTTCTTGGAGTTCAGTGACCAGTTCGAGACAAATTAGTGCCATCGGTGCGTGAATTTTGTGCTACTTTTATCCAAGCTTCTTTTTTTATTCCTAAACCATCAAGTCCATGTGCACACACCCTGGCTCGATTGTTTACAAAAACATGGTGGCGATCTAAAATATATTGTAGATTTGTCATTGTGGAGAGACGGCTTAGCATACCACTGTGTAATCATCATCATCACATCATCGGTGTTTTGATTAACGTGCAGGTGCTGGGGTAACGTCCACGTCAGTGGACCCCCTTCCAGGTAGCTGGCTAGCTGCACGCATGGCTGTTCGTACACCAGATCTCCATGTGTTTTTCTCATGAGGATCAGTTTGAGAGTCCCCAGTCCCTCATATCCCTCTCAGTCACCTGCTTCCATGAAGTCTTGGGTCTACCGGTTCCACGTATACCAGCCACTTGCATGTCCCATGCTGTCTTGATTGATCTTTTCTTCCCCATCATTCAAAATTGTAGTATTAGGCTTAAATAATGCTTTTTCATTCCATTTGGCTCCGTAATTTTGGAACATATTGTTTTTTTTTTGTTTTTTTTTGAACATATTGTTACAATAAACAACGATTAAAGGTGTAACCTGATATGTGTTTCTTAACAATATTTTGTAATGAGCTCGGTGACCGCAAAGTTTTTAATTCCGTTGCCTCACTACTATCATCAAATATACTTGAAACAGCATTGACAAACTCAGCTTTTCTTGTTGGGATACGCTTGATTTTTTTCGACATTAATATTATTTTCAATTCAGGGACAAAGCTCTTCAGAAGTAAATCTGCACTTTTCATTTTATCTGTCAAGTCAGCAGTTGTATAATTTATAAAGTTTGAACCAGATTTTCCATTCCGTAGCATTAAAAGAGCATTTTCACAATCTTTTGATGTATCCATGTTGACAGATGTGGATTCATCCTCAATGTCTGGCAACTGGGAGTCAATCTTATCACTTCCATTTACTTTACTTGATGCTCTTTGTATGAGCAACAAACACTCTAAATCGAGACAATCTACCAAATCATCAGGTAAATGTTTAAGTATGATATGTAGCAATAAGAGATGATGCTGACCTAGCAGACTCAGGACTTGCAAGAATGATGTCTACATTACCATGTAGTATGCCACCTATAGTAGAGATTTCGTGATCCGCTTGAATTGAAGTGCAGCTTGGATCTTCTAAATCCTGCAAATGAGCACACATTTTAACTGTCTTTTTTTCCCACGTAATACAAAAATAAGAAAAGTTTACTTTTTACTATTTCTTCATTCTTGTTGTTGAACAAATTCATTAGCTGTGTTAATTCATATAATACAATACTTTCTTCATAGCAACCGCTATCATAATTTAAAAATATATATATCTCAATATTTCAGCAACAATTTGGTTTGCCTTTTTCAAGAGTGTAAAGTCATAATGCAAACACTATGTTGTGTTAACGTTAATGTATAACTGTACTGCTCTTGGCGGCGCTTTAAAAGTTTATAATTTTGATAATTTCTAATAAAATATAATATTATGAAATATGATCTTTATTTTGGAATTTTGTATTAATTTCGAAGCCTCAGCTTCCTTTTCAACTAATGTTGAACATTAACACAATGAGGCCAACTGCTAGATTCCAAATTAGACAATTATCTCAGCAAACACTATGACTCTAGGAGACATTCATTCTTCATTCTGTTTTTAAAACTTGGCGTAGGTATTTAACTAAGAATCATAACAAAGTATTTCTAATGTATTAAGTTTGGCATTGCCCTGTAAATGATTGACTACATGGATACAAATATTTGCTTGCAATTTATTCAGTCTAAAGTTATTCAAAGTGGATTTTGATTTATACTACCTACTTGTGAATAAACTGCTTTAATTTATTCAAATCCTTGGTTTGCTGTTTGATTAGTGATATTAATGGAGAGATCACTAAAACAATAGTTTTTTGTGTCTTGCGCCTGTATCTTTGAGCAAATGGCAGGGCTTTAAAAATAAAACTTTTGCAAGTTCCTGCAATATAAAGTATAAAAAGTGATCAAATAAATGTGTATGTAAAGAAAATGGCCAGTATTGTTTCCTACAAGTGTACATTTACTATGGTAAAAAACCCAATTAAAAATACATATATGCTGAGACCACCTCTCAAACTATATGACCACTTTTCTTTGTCCCAATCCTTCAAAATCATCTCAATTGTAACGTGCATAAAGAGACCACCTCTCTGTTGATACCACTTGACATTTGTTCTATTGCTGGTACATGTATTAACAAAGATTTTTATTGTGTATCTGTATAACAAATGGGTTAAATTAAGTATATGTATTGCTTCTGATTATTTTTTTTTTATATTTTGTAGTGTATTACATACTAGTCTGTTTATAAGCTACATATAGATGTACAAATGTTTGAAAAACAATAAAAAAAAAACAAATATTTACCTGTTGGAGCAACTAAAAGACAATCCTTTCCTTGCAATACATTTTCTAATATTTCCTTCTGATTTTGTCTCACAGCTTCATATCCAATCTTTTGCAAGCTATGTCTTATTGCTTCATTATCCATGATCAGATAACAATAGAGTATCAAATAAACAAAATATTACAAAACAGAACTTCATCAAACGTTCCCCAATACAAATAGACAGTACCACATGCTAAAGCTTCCGTTACTAACTGGGGGCTGGCTTATTTGTGAATTAATGAACCAGAACCAGAACCAGATTACAAATAAACAGTACCACATGCCTAAATGGAAAAATACCCATATACAGCAGCTATACAGCTGCTCTGAAAATAGTTTGCTGTTCTAAAAATAGAAGCCATATGCTTTTAGTCAATGACGTCACTTTGCAAAACTCTTAGCAAGATTCACATCATAGAGAAGCTTTTAGAATAGGCCTTCATGTCAGATCATTTAAAGGCCTTGAGATAGGCTACATCTGATAAGATAATGTCTTGCACATCCATTCCGAATTGATTAAAAAGCAGGAAATTTAGAACAGCTGGACTTACATTATTACTGCAAGCGAACTTAAGTAGCAAAATCATTGGTCAGCATTAGCAACTTGACAAAGACAGATATGCTGTAAGTTCTGAGTAAACAACCGTAGCAACCTACCAGTGCCTTCAGTGGGTCCACGGGACCCCTACCGCCTGTGGCTCCAGTGGGTCCGGTAGGTCCTGAAGCCCCTGTGGCACCGGTTGGTCCTATGGGACCCATCGGTCCACCACCCGCTGCATTGCCGGGAAGACCGGGAAGAAGGGTGATACATGTGTGTCTACGATAGTCATCTTGGCACTGCTTTTATTTCACAAGGAATAATCATTCTGCCACTGTGCTATCTATACTCGTCTATACCTACACCTTGTAGCAACCCTCCACCCCAGATATGCCACTGTACAAAGAAGTACTGATTCTTGAACATCTTTGACTTAGTCTCAATTAATGAAGACTGGTACTATTTATTACTAACACATTTGTAGTCTGGAACACAATATGCCAAGATTGAATCGTCAGTAGCTATCATCAAGTATTATATATCACATCTCCATGAGTGAAATAATCTTAAAAAAAACTTTGAAACTTTGAAAGCAGCAGCCATATTTGATCATATTTGCAAAAACAACAGCTGGATAACACGTTTTATGCACTATGGCAGGGACCAGCTCATATAATGAAGTTTGCATTATGAACATCACATCTGGACAGTCTGCCACTTGCCAAATGGACAATATTCAAAGAAAAAATAATGTTTTCTATTCAACTTATTTTCTTTTATTCTTTCTTCTATTTCTGCTGATCTAATATGGTCTAAATTAAATCTATGTTGTTCTAAATGTTCTATATATTTTTATTTACTCTATAACATGTATCAATACCATCAGTATCTTTCTCAAACTCAAATTTCAAAATATTAGTTAAAGAAAAGAGAATCTCATAAACATATGTGGTTTATGAGATTCTAAATTTTTTTGAACTAATATTTTGAAATTTGAGTTTGAGAATGATACTGATGGTATTGAAACATGTTGTAGAGTAAATAAAAATATATAGAACATTTAGAACAACATAGATTTAATTTCCGTTTTTTTTTTAGACCGCATTAGAGCAGCAAAAATAGAAGAATAAAAGTAAATGAGACCAAATGCTGCATACCATATTTCATGAATCTTGTATATCTATTCAACTTAAAATCCCGTAATAAACCACTATCCTGAACGTAATGATTTTACAGACATCAAAAATAATAATTTTACGTTTTCACACCCCTGATCATTATTGTAATCTATTTTATATAACTGGTGTGTGATGAATAAAATTTTTCAAATTCAGTTCAGTTGCTAATGTGTGGAAAATGATACATGATAATATCCAAAAGTAGAAACTGAATAATCACAGTGTCTAGCTTAGATCTATTACCTGTTGGCCATATTTATCAATATATTTGTATGAATTTTAGAGAAATATTCATTTTCTTTCACAAGTTTGTTATTTTTACATATCTCTTTTTTTCACACTTTTTTCTAAATTGCATTCAAGAACTCTTACATTAAAACTCTGGATTTCTAATAAAACAGTTTCATATTAACAGCTATCACAATGTATACACTACTATACAGTGATCGCTCTGGGAATTTGTCAAAGTGAGAAAATGAATAATATACGATCATGATTTCAGCATCTTAAATAAGTCTTTGCAAAGTGATACAAGCACAACTCACCAGGCAGGCCAACAGCATTTCCGGGGGTGCCCTGGGGCCCTGCGGGACCCGTGGGACCAGCATCGCCTTTCTGACCCTAGGCTCCGGGGCTGCCCGGGTCCCATTGAAACCAGGTGTGCCTAGCATTGAAAAATGTAACATAAGTTATGTCGATTTATCTATCCAAGTATTACAATTTTAACATTTATTTAAACTCTCTTGACACTTGATGATGTCTGATGCCTGCTATTGGTGTAATATTACGTTACAAAGCAGCAAGTACAGTAAAAGTGAACAAGGTCACAGCTGTAGTTGAGTGCTATAGTTTTGCTTTTAATTTATCCAGTGAAAAGAGCATTTAAATAAATGTTCTAAGTAACAATCATGGCCTTGATGAAAATCCATTCACAAACATTTTTTTCCTAAATCACCAGTCACCAATACATTTCATTGTCTTACACCAATCCCCAGGAATTTTAATTGAATATGTTGCATCACATTTTCCTCATATTTCACACACTTAAATACAGGTAATTCACAATTTGCGCTCAAGATTTAGGGCAAATCACCAATCCAAGTTTGCAAACCTCAAATTTTGAAATTTCTGAATCCCGAGGCCAAAATTTCTGAATGTGGGTCAAAATTTCTGAATCTACGTTTAATGTGTATTTTTAACTTATATTTAAATAAGACTATTTCAAGACACTGTTCTGTGTTTAGAAGGGTGAATGGACAGTAAAAATGTACATAAGTGTTTTAACTTGGTTTCAACATATTTGATTAAAAATAAATACAAAGGTTTGGATGGTCATCCTACAATTCACGTAAAAATGATCCAAGTAAGGAAAAATCAGTGACAAATGTGTTGTTTTTTAATTTGAACCATTTTATTTTACCTACATTACCTAGTGCACAGTTTTGTAAGTCATGAAATGATTCTTGTTGGACATTTAAAAAAAAAACTAAGTCTTTCAAGTACCCAATTTACCTATAAATTAATTACCGGATTGCAAAAAAATACATCACATTTTCAAAAAAGTAGGATACCTCCCAAACCGCCTGGTGCAAGAGGGGAGTGTCCCACCTCTCGCACTCTCCCCCCATGGTGCCTGCGGCACCGCCTACTCAGCTTTGCCGAGGTTATTGACACCCAAAATTACATTGTCAGACAAACAGATTTTGCAGAGCCAGAGCACACGAGAAGTGCAAAATGCACATTACCCAGAAAGTTAGGCCTGTACAACAATACTAATGCGCCTTGTCTCTTGCGTGGACCACGAATCTTCACCATATCCATGTGTTCTTTTGACTTCTGATGCTCCACAATGACAATGTCGTATCTACCACTATTTTTGATACTAAAATCACCTAATATATGGCGTGATGCATACTCTTTTTCTATGCAGTGATAGCATTGTATTTTTTTGAATACTCGTCCCTGTAATTTTGCAACATTGCGTTACTAGAGCACAAAAATTCATTAATTTTCAATAATTGTTATAAGATTCACTTTCACATATCGTTGATAGGTCTTGAGGTTGCAGGTGCATTGTGCATTTCATGACAACAAGCAGAATCTGTCAGTCTCATTTATCAAGGCTGTCCACCCCATAAATGACAGCTCGCACAACTGGGCTTCGCTGATCGAGACTATCGCTGTTACAACACGTCATTTAAATCGAGAGTATTTTTGCGCACTGGTAAAAGCGTGTTTACGCGATGCGTGGTTCAATCGAGTACATTCAATAATGGCTGCGCCCATATGTGAGCAAAAAACATCAGTATTTTAAGGGAAAAAGTACAATTTTTTTAAATATTTGGTTATTTCCACTGAATTTCGGAATTTCTCGATTCCAATCGGAATGTTCGGAATAGGCTTCATATATTGGAATGATTCGAAATTTCAGAATACTTGGCAACCCTATTTGACTCAACCAGCAATATTTTATCATTCTTACAGTGCATAATTTTATGCTAGCTTACCAATAAGAAGAATTTTTAACTTGTATTTATAACAAGACAATTTCCTTTATATACCAGTAATCACAATTCTTTTATAGTTTTGGATATTTTAGCTGTGACGAAGAATTTATTTTTTCAAAAGCACTAAAGTATTGAAATCCTAGCTATAATGTTGTTATGCATCATTTAAAATAATCCATTTTTTGATCTTACACATTGAACTATCAGTAATTGATTCATTAGATTTTTCCGTGTAATGATGTACATTATGGGCAGTACATGTATAACATTCCAATAAAATAAACATTTTTCACTTGACAAAGCATTGAAGATGCGAAAATTTGTGATTTCAATAAAATTTAGTACCTTTTGGACTTAATAATTTGTTCTGGTTCAAGTATTGAGTTAATTAGCTTAAATGAGCATGAGAGAGGTGTGTACTCACTGTACTCGGTCTTGGTGAGCTGTGAGCAGTTCTCTGGGCAGTCTGCGATCATGTGGCTGCTGGAGAACAGGTTTGGCCAGCACTCAAGGCAGATACAGAACTCCTCGATCTGCTCGCTGGTGCGGAAAACCTCCACAGTGGCGCGGTAACTCTTGCCTTTGTACCTACAGCCACATTACAATGTATCGCTCTACAGTGAATATCCTCAACAACAGAACCCAATTCGCAGTCTCAAATCCTTCCATTGTACAGGATTTTTTATTCATGTACAAGGTTTTTAAAAAACAAAGCAATGAAAGTTCTGAGTGCATTATTCGTACCATTGCTTTCGTCTCAAAACCAATCAGAATGCAGGACTTAGGGGCCTGTTCTCAATACAGTGAATATCCTCAACAACGGCAGACTGAATAATGGAAAAAAAATTCATGCGTTAAAAACTAATGCAAGTAAATTATGGAGTAACAATAGAAACCCCTACAATGGAAAGATTTGTGACTGCAGCAGTCTCAAATCCTTCCATTTATAGGATTTCCGTTATTTAGTCCATAATTTACTTACATTATTGATAGGTAATGCGCAAGATAATTTTTCTTTGTTCAGTCTTCCATTGTTGAGGATATTCACTGTATCGAGGACACGCCCCTAAGTCCTGCATTCTGATTGGTTTGGAACCGAAACCAATGATAAGAATAATGCAACTGTTGTTCTTTTTTTAGAAACCTTGTAAATGAATAAATCATAGAAATACATGTGATCCATGACATAATGAATATATCTACATTGTGCTTGTTTTTCGTGCTCTATCGTGATTTTCACAGCCCTCAAAACAAGTAGATATTTCTTCACTATACAAATATTTTTGAGAGATCTTTGAGGTTGAAAAATCGCTAATTAAGCAACGCACCAAATAATTGTTTCACTAACAAAAATAAGACTTCACGATGAATTTTCATTGTCAGTTTTCAAGAATATTTTTTAGTCGCAAAAAATGTATTATTCAATAATAGTACTAAATAAATTATTTTCAATAACTTGTCAATTGAGCTATAACAGGGTGTCTTCAGCGTTTTGGGGAACCAAAATAAGACCTTTTTAAGATCTATTTAAGACCTCCCTGGTAGCGAAATCGGACCTATCACGAACATTAAACCATGTAACATCAAGTGCATGTTCATTGACTCATAGCCTTTTCATCAAAGAAGACGACATAAAAAAGCGTGAAAAAAAACTAAAAACTTTCAATAACTATGAACAATGGAAAACAAAAATTAAGACTACTTCAGGTGACAAAAACTTTTTTATAGCTATTATGTTCCGCCAAAACAAAATAAGACATTAAAACCTTTTAGGATCCATGGACACCCTGTATAAGTGGGAGAAGCGTTTTGCTGCTTACTTTGCCTTGAGCCATGCTGGGGTGTGGAGTGAGCACTCACTTAGCTTTGAGCAGCTGCTGGGCCATGCTGGGGTTGGGCGCACCCTCCATTTGCAGCTCTCGCAGCACGCGGCTCGGCTTGTACTCAACGTTGATCAGCTGAGACAGCACCTAACACACGCAAAGATGGGAATTGTAGTGTATAACTCTATTCTTGAGAACACTTACAAAATTATACATTGTAAGTCGATTGAGAGCACGGCTAGGGCAGACGCGTTGGCTAAGTCACTCTTGAATAAAGATTCCATAACATTTTGGAAGAAAATCAAAGCAATGACTTCCAACAAAGCCGTATTAGCTGAGACAGTTGACAATGTCACTGGGGAGGCAGAAATTGCCGATATGTGGCAGCGTCATTATTCGGAACTACTAAATTCCAATAAAGATACATCTCACAAGCACTCTGTGCAAGCTGATCTGCAATGCATAAAAGGGTTGGGTGAACACAGCGTTACAGCTGTAGAAGTCTTTGAGGCTATCAAAGATCTCAAGTTGAATAAAAGCTCTGGACTGGACTGCATTCAGGCCGAACACTTTCGTTATGCTGATATGAATACGCTGTCTTGCCTATTAGCCATGTTGTTAAACTCAATGCTGTGCCATGGGTTCATCCCAGATAAAGCTATGTTTAGCGTTATCATTCCTGTATTAAAGAACAAAAAAGGCCTCCTTACTGATAAGAATAATTACAGGCCGGTGGCTCTTACCTCAGTTTTTCAAAAATCATTGAATCAGTTATACTAGATAAATTTGTACAAAAGCTTCAATCAAGTGACTACCAGTTTGGTTTTAAGAAGAAGGACGGATCCGATATGGCTATATTTTCTCTAAAACAAGTTATTGAATACTACAACCTAAGATCTTCGCCAGTATATGTTTGCTTTCTAGACGCTTCTAAGGCATTTGATCGTTTGAATTATTGGATTCTTTTTAGGAAACTGTTAGACAGAGGTATACCAAATATTTTTATAAGATTTTTTGCTACTGGTATTTTCATCAACAGTTATGCGTGAAATGGGGTTGCTCTCAGTCGGAGAAGTTCACAACTGTGAATGGAGTCCGGCAGGGGAGGAATCATTTCTCCCATATTCTTTAATGTTTACATGAACGATCTAAGTGATAAACTTAAGAATGCTGATGCAGGTTGTTGCTTTAATGGTTATTCCATGAATCACTTATTCTATGCTGATGATAGCTGTCTTTTAGCCCCCTCTCCTGCAGGGCTCCAAAGTCTTGTTAATATATGTGTTGATTATTCAATAGGTAATACTATAATTTATAATGTAAAAAGACAAAGTGTATGTGTTTCAAACCCACTAAGAGGAAGAGTCTGAATCTACCTAGGATATGGCTCAATGATAAAAGCCTTGAATATGTGGAAACTTTCAAATACCTAGGTGTATATATTTCACACTCCAGTAAAGACCATGATGACATGCTACGCCATCGTAGCTATATCTATTCCAAAGGTAATTTCATAATCAATCGGTTTTCGTCTTGCACAAACAATGTTAAAGCTTCATCTGTTCAAAACATTTTTATTCAACATGTATGGTAGTCAACTTTGGTGTAATTTTTCTAAATCTACTCTTCAAAAGTTAAAGGTTGCTTTTAATAATGTCTTTAGGAAATTGTTTAACATCAAATGTGGTCAAAGCATTAGTGAAATTTGTGTGCACAACAATATTGATAGCTTCAATGTGATCCTTAGGAAAACTTACTATCAATTTCGAGCTAGACTTTTTGATTCTTGTAACTCATTTATTTCTACACTAATGAATTCTGTTTTCTTTTATTACGACTCAAGTTTTACAAGATTATGGAATGGATACTTATTTAATTTTTAATCTTTTATGCATATTTTTAAATGCAAGACTATATATTTGTTTTATATGTATATGCATGTATTATCATGTGAAATAAACTTATATCATTATTATTATATATACACTTTTTATAATGAAATAATGAAAGACAAGCTCATAACCTAGATAATAACTAATAGACTGGTATAACAACTCATAAATATTTCAAGCATTATGTTACAATGCAAAAGATTTGAGTTTTTCATATTTATTCTAATCTTTAAAAAGTAAAAAATATAAAAAATATAAATTATAGTGTAAACTGTAGAAGTATTGTTTGAACTGTAAAACCGTTTGAAGATAAACACTAGTAAAGTGTTGTGGAAACCTATTTAAAAATGGTTCTTGATGTCAATAACTTGAGCACTATCAACAACGTGGGGATGACATCTACTACAGTTCAAATGACATATTGTGTTGGTGTTTGTATTTCTTTTTATATGCTTTTTATCCAACATATGAAAATATATACAGAATTTATTCAAATAAACGTTTTTGACCTAGGTCCTATTCATACATGTATATAAAAAGAAATAGAAATACCAACACAATATGGCATATGCTAACTACTTTTAGAAACATGAATGAAGTGCTTAGTTAAAATGATATAGACATCTTTCGAGAATCACAAAAGTAATATTAAAGTTGGAAAATCTTAGAATGTACAAGTAACAACGGAATAAGTTATGATTTTCTTCAAACTATGTGTTATTACTCATTACACATCCAATTTTTGAAAAAAATCCATGCAAACTTTTGAACAGAGTCGTCCAAAAATATATTTTGTACTCTATAGGAACATCTTAATTTACCCCAAAACAGTTAAATCTTGGCAGGAAAGTTGTACTAAAATTGCATTAGATGGTTATCTATATAATTTAGATATATATGCTGCTGCATGATATAACTAGCTTTTTAAATATTCTACTTTCTTTTTGTTTCTTTCATTTTTTGATTACGTATAACTGATTTTATAAGAAAATGCTCTAGATGCTTATCAATATAAATTCTTGCACGACTATATAGCTGAAATGTTCCTAAAATATATATACTAGTTGTTTACCTGGCGTTGCTCGGGTTGAAACAGATGAGATCCGAACACATTAAATGCACCATCCTCCCATCGTCATATGCCATTTACACCTCTAAATGTACTAAATATAGCAATGATTGATCTCTCTAATATCCCTCCCCCAGCTACTGCTACCCATGGTAAACACGATGGAGCAGATAAAAACTTCCCACCATCCCTACCCTTCCTTCAAATTCCCCTCTTCTCCCCAGCCCCTCTCACCCCATCCCCTGTCTAAACAGGGACCAGAATTAATGCACCCCCCCTTCCTGCTGCTGCTCTGGCTGAAACGGATGAGATCTGGAACATATTAAATGCTCCTCCCTTCCCATTCTTTCCCCTGTCCCACATCCCCACACCAGCTCCCGCCACTATACAGGTCTGTGAAAGATTAAATACACCTCCATCACCTTCTTCCCACAGTCATATGTGACAGCCATACACACACTACATGTATGTGGCAACGCTTGATCCTCTAATATCCCTCCCTCCAGCTACTCCTACCCCTGATAAACACGTGCAAGACCATTAAATGTGCATCTCAACCACCCCCCCCTTTCTGCTGCTGCTCGGGTTGAAATTGATGAGATCTGGAACATGATAAATGCTCCTCCCTGCCTCACCATCCCACCTCTCCTATGGACATACCAACCATGCGCCACCCCCAACCCCACCCGCACCCACCTTGCCATGGACACACACCCTTTCTGCCAGCACCCCTCCTCAAAACAGGTCCGGAGCAGATAAAATGCACCTCCATCACATCACCACCTTCCCAGCTCCCTGTTGTATGACTGTACGTGTGACGCAATGTACCCGTTTGACATATACAAACGTTTAACGTATTACGTACCCTTAACAAACATGGCACTGTAAGCAGCCTTTCTAAAAATTCCTTTTTTTCTTGTTTGTATTAAAAACCGATTCATTTGGTTTGAAACCGACCACCAAGTTGTCCTGATGTACATACATAATTTCGAGGAATGGTTTGAAATTTTGTGACATAAAAAAGAAATAACGACCACCTTAACACGAGAAACTTAGTTCCTCAAAAATTTTGAAGTGGATTCGACCCATACCTCTGGGTTGAGATGTGTGGCCAATAATGTCTGGGGGTTACAGTGGTTCAAAAAACCTTTTAACAGCCTGCTTGGGATGACACTGGTCTCTCAAAAAATCGCCCGTCAGGGCCAATTCCTTTATAAATGGATATGATATATATAGTTGTTGCCCCATAACAGTGAATCACAGACCTTGGGAAAAAAATCGGCTAAGGAAACTTAGACCTTTGGCCCCAAAAAACCTTCTGTCTTGCAACGTCGCATTCACTTTCCTCTTTCCGGGGGTGTATTTCAAGAACCAAAATCGGTGAAAAATTGCCATCAAACGTCCTTGGCCTTCATTACTGCAGCATGGTGCTGAGAATCGACACTTAACTACGGCAACAGCACCGCACCCTATAGTATTCCTGTTGGGGGTTATGGCCGCCAATCAATACGGTTCATCAACCTAAGCAGTAATCATAACGCCCTCTTAACCAAAAAGCATTAAACTATCTCTGGCATTACGGCTGGGGGCAGAACAGTAGTGGGTGCTGTCATGATGGGTTGCCAAACATTCTTTAGGTCTTCATCTGTATTACCATTATTGGGGTCGTGAGTTTTCAGGAGTCCTGTCCGGAATAAGGGCCAATTGATATGCAGACATGTAGTGGGGGAAATGGAAGTGGTGGGTGGTGTCAGGACTATGTGCAGACCAGTATGTACAATATTTTGTTTCTAAAATATACTGGGGGTGGTAGGAGTGTTTACTTGCATGTACATATAGTTCCTGTAACTGATTTGTCGTCTCCACGAGTAAAACATTTTCCTAATACGAATGTAACCAAAGCAAAGGCAAACTTGGGAAAAAATTTGCTAGAAAAGCTATGCATTAAATTGTTATTCATAGAATCAAAGTGCTCCTGCCGTGATATTGCCCGTGAACGGGGGCCTTTGCTAATAGTTATTCATAGACTACCTTAGAAACTTAGACCTCCCAAAAAAATTTCCTATGGTGGGATTCGAACCCACGACCTCTGGGTTAAGATGATAACTGGCCAAGTATGTAAGCTGGGGTTACAGAGACATCGGTGGGTTTTCGGGGGGTGCGCTAACTGCGCTTATTATCGTATATCTATATATATAAATGAAGAGGCGATTTTTGTATCACAAAGGCTTTTTAACCACGAGACACACTCCAAATTATGTATGTACAATCAGGACAACTTGGTGGTCATTATAATGTCACATTTCAAACCAAATAAATTGGTTTTAATGATAAAAAACAGAAAAAAGAATTTTTAGAAAGGTTGCTTGCAGGGCCATGTTTGTTAAAGCTACGTATGTTAAACGTTTGTATATGTCAAACGTACGTTGCACGTCACATATACAGTCATACAAGGAAGGAGCTGGGCATTGTGGGGAGGGTGGTGATGGTGATGGAGGTGCATTTTATCTGCTCCGGACCCGTTTTTGAGGAGGGTGTTGGTAGAAAGGGTGTGTGTGTCCATATGGCGGGGGGTGGGGATGGGGGGCGGACTTGGCTGGTGGTGATGCAGGGAGGAGCATTTTATGTATGCCAAATCTCATCAATTTCAACCCGAGCAGCAGCAGAATGGGGGTGATCAAGATTCACATTTAATGACCCTGCGCGTGTTTACCAGGGTAGGAATAGCTGGAGGGTTATTATTAGAGGATAAAGCATTGCCACATACATGTAGTGGGTGTATGGCTGTCACATGACTGTCGGAGGAAGGTGATGGAGGTGTATTCAATCTTTCCCACAGCTGTATAGTGGCGGGAGCTGGTGTGAGGATGTGGGACAGTGGAGAGAATGGGAAGTTAGGAGCATTTAATATGTTCCAGATCTCTTCCGTTTCAACCAGAGCAGCAGCAGGAAGGGGGTGCATTAATCATGGACCTGTTTAGATGGGGATGAGCGGGCTGGGGAGAGAAGAGGGGGTGGCGGTGGCGGTGGAAGGAATGGTAGGGATGAGTGGGACATTTAATCTGCTCCGCAAGTGTTTACCATGGGTAGCATTAGCTGGGGGGAGGGATATTAGAGGGATGAATCATTGCCATATTTAGTACATTTAGTATGTAAAGGGCTGTGAGATATGACGATGGGAGGACGGTGATGGAGGTGTATTTAATCTGTCACATACCTGTATACTGACTAGGACTGGTTCGAGGGATGTGGGACAAGAGGAAGGATGGGGAGGGAGGAGCATTTAATGTGTTCCGGATCTCATCTGTTTCAACCCGAGCAACGCTGTGTGAACAGCTAGTTCACACATAAAGGCCCTTGGGCATTTATTCAAAAAGGTGCTGTTTTGGGGCATTATTTCAGATTGAAAAAGGTTCACTTATGGGCCCTGGAACGTAAGTTTCAACCTTAAGCCCACCTCTATTTCGGCGATGGATAAGCATTGGATTATATGAAAATAAAGAGCTAACATGATATTCCCAATCACGGACTCGTACGGTATGTCTACTTAGATCATCTTAGATCTTAGATCTACTTACGCCATCTACTTAGATCTATGTGGGTGATGATGAGTGACTTGAAAATTTACGGAGTTCACAAGCTTGCCTGTTAATAAAGTTGGTAGTCATTGGCGTGGGTCTATTCTATAAATGATAGCTTAGTATTCTTTATCGTTTTATTGCAATTCATAACTCGATAGTGTAATAAAAGCATTTTTATTTCTATCTTTCACCAGATGGGGAAAAGCCATCTATTCATCTTTTAGTGGTCAGCATTTCGTGGGAGCTTTAACAGACTCGCCCACGTTATAAACTAAGATACATTTACTACAGTCTTGCTCTTCAGTTTTATTTTTGCGTTGCGAGCGGGACAATTGAACTACTGGACACTGAGACGGAAGCGTCATACGTAAATATTTTTCCCATCAAAACTAGTAAGTTATTTCTATTTTCTAGCAAGCATTCGCAATAGATTGGTTCAATAACATTACTAATGGATTATAAATTGCTGTATTTGAGATAAACGATTAATAAATGCGATGTTCAATCAACTCGACACCCAGAATCAAGGCAAAACGTGCACCACTTAGACAGTGTCCGTGATAATAAAAGCAGATCTACAGTCTACACACATGATTGAACTTTTTTTCCCATTAAACTGTATGTAATGACATATACACCCAGGAAAGTTACTTTTGGTGAAATTACTGTGCTAAAATATTTTTAGTAGGAAAAGAAATTCAGGTCAGTTAAAGGACCAGGGGCATTTATATGTGAATAGACGGTACGTTTTATTTTTGGTTGAAATTTGCTTTTTGTAAACGCACTGTTTGCTTATTAGAGTGAATACGGTATATTATTTTGAATTGGTAATTTTTAAATTGCTGACATCAAAAGGGGCTGATCTATGAGGGACAGATTTTGGCGTTTCTAAGCGTCCCGTATAGTGGTATAACACAGTACATCTATATTTATCTTGCTTATCGTATGGGCTTTGCAAGATTATGAGGAATTGTAGGAGTAATGAATGGTATGCTCTGTTTCTCTTACCTTTGAAGGAACAGTTCATGAATTCATTATACCTATCAGACCTAAACCACCATGTATGTTGACCACATGGTTATGTGTTAACAACTCAATTTCCCCTTTGGTGAAATTGCCCGCAAAGCCTGCCAGTATTTTGCTATTATACGTATGGTCAAACTTAGAACTGCAAGTTGTGCTGTCATGTAAGTAAAATAAATGGATTATTGTTAAAATGATATTCATGGCCAAATCATAATCTTATTTGAAAATTTCAGGTTAAACCCATTTCTGCATCATAAAGTTGTTATCATTACCTGTTAATAATTGGTGCAGAATTATCAAATACTTGAAATGGTTTCGTTAAAAAATTCAAGTGCCTGATTCCTCCACTCTCCAATTATGGCTTTTCCATCTCCAAGTCTGATTACAAGGCGTTGCACCATGTCCACAAGGCCTTTGTGACACTTGGTGTACGCAAGTCTGTGGTCCTGGTTAATCTCTGCAGCAGTGTAACAGGCCTCAGATCTAGAGCAGTACCAGCTTGTCACTGGACAGTCTAAAAAGCCGCTACGTATCCAACACAAACTGCATGGAATTGTTTGGTCTCGCAGGGTGCAAAGCTGCAAGTAATCACCGACGGTATTATTGTTAAAGCAGCAATGGAAATATTGAACATAACAAGTTTAGATGAGGTGTTAATTGACAAAGAAGGCAGTACACAGAAAGTGCTAGAGGAAACAGCGAACAATATTGTTAATTTCCTTTGGCTGCAACCGTCAATGACCGAGGTCACTGGAGTCATAGATGCAGTAGATGTTCCATACCATTGAACGACTTCGCTGTTTTGCCTTCCCCCACATTAATCCCTAGGATTGTTGAAATGTTTGACTAAGTACCCTTATCCGCATTCTTTGATTGATCATGAAGTAGTTTGAACGTATCCTGCACGTTAAGCAAGCGCTTATGAAATTCCCCAGGGCTTTGTAGGATACCTTCTAGCCTCTGTAGGGGTACGGCTCATTGTTTTGCATGTTTGGATTACGGTGGACATTCTTTCCATTGTTAATCCGTCTCCATAGAACACAACAGATGGAATTTTATGATCTTTTCCATGGAAAGGTAGATGCTCATGCAAGTCATCTAGGATGTCCATCATTTCCTTGTTTGTTGATGGATTTTTCAGTTGAAGGCCTAGACTGACAATTTTTGTTCTTTCTGCCATTTTTGTCTGGTTGGAAAACGTTGGGCGGCTAAAGTATGCATCTTGAAAACAGCGAAGATGGCGACATAAAATTTGTTCCACAATTGCCTGGGCGTAATTTCGCCGTCTTTCAAGATCGATCATGTTAGGCAAGATTTCCTTCAATGGAACATCAGTTGGAAATCTGTAGATGATGTCGTGTTTGCCTCAAACACTGTAGTGCACTTGATTTTTTGCAGCAAATTGGAAGATATAAATCAGTGTTGTTGATTTCTTCCCTTGGTAGCGAGCTTTCTGCTCCAAGCCAACGTTGTCAACGACCAATCGCCTGTTGACAATACAAAGAATATAAAGAATATAAATATATATATTTTAGGGGGATATTAGGGCGATTGAATCATTGCCATACACTATTTACATGGGGGGATGCATGGGTTCGAATCCCACCTGACCCACGACCTCCGGTTGAGATGATAACTGACCAAGTATGTAGACTGGGGTTTACAGAGACATCGGTTCATCCGAGTAACCTTTTAACAGCCCGCTGCTTGGGATGATGGTATCATTTTGGTCTCACAACCTTGGGGTCGTGAGTTCAAGTCCCGCCAGGACCACTTGATATAGTCAAATGGAAGCTATGTCTTCAGCTATATCAATATAGTGGTGGGAGCTTGCTTACAAGAACAGTGAGAGTAAAATTGCATTCACAAGCAAACTTGGGGAAAAAAATATTTATATATAGTTGTTCATGGTTCTTGAAATAGATTCATTCAGTTGAGTGTATAATATTCAAAATATATATAAGTCCAATTTTATTCAGCTACTTGCAAACATTTCACAACCTATCAGGTTGCTTCTTCGGAGCAGAATGCAAAGTTCTTCAGCTGACCACCAGCTGGTGTTGTGGCCAGAACTTTGGTCCCGACGTGACTGAGATTATCAGCCCCCTGATTTCTGTTGAAAGTTTGTAAATGTGTTTGTGTTTAGCAATGCGGTGGCCTCACCTCAGCCATGACCAGAGTGACGGGCCCGGGGCCCATGCACCGTGGCAGCTCGGCGATCCGGCCCTTGCTGAGGAACGGACCCGAGAAACACCTGGCAGCAGAATCATACATGTACCTTCATATTTATAAATCATAGAACCAACATCTTTTCTATTCACATTTTAATTAAATATTTTCAACCTTGCAGTCATCTTCAGAATATAATGCAAAACGGACACACTTAAATTAAAAAAACAGTCCTGTTTTCAATATTACATAAATATAATACAGAACATGAATCAAACATAACAACACAAGGATTAAGGATCAAGAGATCATATTATGCTAAATGTATTTAAAATAGAGTTCATCAGGTATACAGCACGTGGTCTCATGTTGTTTCAGTTTGTCTTACCATGCAATAAAATTAATCATACACAATTTAATTCAAATCCAATCTAAAATTTATTGTGTAAACAGTTTTCAAACACACAGGTTTTCACAATAGATTTTAGTTTGGATTTGGATTAAATTGTATAGGATTATTTCTATTGCATGGTAAGACAAACTGAAACAAAATTCATATTATACAATCTTAGAAAGAAGTTTTAATTTGAAATGGAACTGTTCCAAAATTATAATATTTTTTTTTTCATAATTACATTGTGGCTATATGGTAAATATCCCTAACATCATTATAAAGATTACATCTTAATAGTAAATGCTGCTCATCCTCTAACTCAGTTTAACTGTAATGTCCAAATTAAAACAACTTGCATCTGGGTTTCTTTATTCATGATTAAAGAATTTGATGGGTATCAATAGAAACCATTACCATTTTGACGAGACTTTCGCTGTTTTCACAACAGGTTCTTCGGGCCGAATGAAAAATCTCACACTGTGGAAGTGTACCGTAAGGCGACTCACACAGACCAATATTTGAACTTTCAATCCAACCATCATCTGGCACACAAACGTTCAGTGGTTCGTACCTTGTTCAACTTAGTCACCACTCCTGAAGACTGAGCCAAAGAAACTGAACATGTGAAAGCAGTGCTCAAAGACAATGGTTACAAACCGTGGATATTTAAATTACCTAAGCCCAAGTCCAAGGAGAAGCCAGAGGACACCACCAGTGGGGCGAAGGCCAGGTTTCCAGTTTGCTTGCCATACCTAAGAGGTCTGTCTGAAAAACTCACCCACATTTTTAGACAACACAGAGTGAGCACATATCACAAACCATTCAACACTATCAAAGCTCGGTTACCGTCTCCGAAGGACAAGTCACCGGATGGCTCCAAGTGTGGGGTCATCTACCAGGTCCAGTGTCCCCAGTGCCAGTACTCCTATGTAGGAGAAACTGGTAGAACCGTGGCAACACGCATCAAGGAACACTTGAACCCCAAACGGACCCCAACCGCCATCGGGGAACATATGCCAGACACAGGACACACGATTAGTGATAAGGACTTTCAGGTTGTGGCAAGGGAGGATGAGGAGTTCTGCAGGAAAGTGAGGGAGGCCATCAAAATCCGCACGCGCCGACCCGAGCTGAACCGTGACACCGGCTACAACTTGCCCCCTGTATACTCAACTCTGCTGTCACATGACTGCCGCCACCATGGTAGTCATGTGACTCTGAGATTTTTTCGTTCGGCCCGAAGAAGTTGCTGTGAAAACAACGAAAGTCTAGTCAAAATGGTAATGATTATGGTTTCTATTGGTATCCATCAAATTCTTGAACTATATATAGCTATATAGAATATTTCATTTTCAAACTGTTCTCTCTCACACATATTTTTAGCAAGCATATTTCTACCAACGATAGTATATAGCTTAAGACAGGTTTTACAACCTTATGATTCCATTTGACTATATCTATCATGGTAGAAATATGCTTGCTAAAAGACGTGAGAGAGAGAAGTTTGAAAATGTATCCGCAGGAAAGTTGGGGAACACGTATATATAGATTATTTCAAAACCTTTAATCAAAGTTGTGAAATTATTTCATCTTGGATTCTGTTTTTCAAGGCACTGCAATATCAAGTCATAAAATGACCAACTGTCATTAACATTTATATAATGCACTTTGCAATGTATTTTTTTCCATACGCTATCATTCTAACCAGTAAACTATGCATCGACTGAACGTATGTACTTACCAGTCGCTCCAGTGAGGCCATTTGCTCCAGGCCTGCCGTCTATGCGTGGTGCCCCAGGGTTGCCGGAGTCTCCCCTGGGTCCTGGGCCTCCCTGTGGACCCCGCGGGCCCGTGGCTCCAGTCGCACCGGTGGGACCCGTGGGTCTTGTTGTACCAGTGCCTCCTGTATGCACAGTAGGACCAAAGGGACCTGGCAATCCTTGACTACCTGCAACCAAGGAGCAAGGATAATACTGCTACATACCACCATGATGCTTTTATGGATATAACTTGTAAACGTTAGATGTTAAACAAAATTACACATCGATTAGCACTAATCTATTTAAATCTATGATAGTGGACTATGTAAAGCAAATATCATATTACAAATAGCATTGAAACCTCATGAACACGCTGCATACCTGGTCTGCCTGGTTGCCCCGACTGTCCCATTTCGCCTTTGGCACCATTAAGTCCGGGAAATCCAGGTGTACCAGGGGTATCGGTTCTGCCAGGGACTCCTGTGGCACCGTGTCTCCCTTCTCACCCTTCTGTCCAGGCGGACCCTGGGAACCAGGGGTACCAGCTGGACCTGCAGGTGTGAAAATATTGCATTAATATTGATGAAAGTATGGCCAGTTCCTGCATTTCGATGATTTAGATACATGGTACTTATAGTTTCTCTTATTTGAACAGTAGCTTTTAAAACAATGTAGGATTTCTATAAATAGCCTGCTGTAGCACTCACTAAAATATCTCATTACTGTATGTCCTTTTATATTTCCATGTATGATTTGCAATTACCTCAAGATCCCACAAATCCCATGGAACCGGTGGCGCCAGGGCCGCCATGAAAACCTGGATTTCCTGGATAGCCTTTCATGCCTGGAGCCCCGGGGACGCCTGCCCCAGGGTCACCTTTTCACCAGCTGCACCAGGCGTCCCTGGAAATGGTGACCACGTCAATTATGGATTTTTCATACATATGATTTTGAACCTGTGACATGATAACAGAAATAAGTAGTTAAATATTCAATTATTCATGATTCTTGATAGCATTTTTTTTCTGCTTTCTGCTTCCCCAAAAGTCTACATTAGATCAAGCTGAGGCCATCAATTGTGCAACTGTGTTGGAGATGTGTATACCCATTAACCTTCCAGCAACTTGGTTAGGAGATAGTGTCATTCTAACTAAACCTCCTTTTGTAAGTCTGCTCTTCAAATTTGTCACCCCATAATGCATTCCATGTACTAGTTTTGTGTCTGCATGACGTCCACGCAGGAAATACTCATCAACTTCAGTACAATGTAGTTCAGAATGCATTTCTTGTAGGTGCCAGGTAACAGGGCTGCCAACACCTCAATAGTCATTTCTGTACTCAGGATGTCCAAAATTAGTATTTTAGGGGTATTCTATGGTGGAACGGCAAATGGTCTACAAAATTACTGGTTGTAAAAAGAAATCCATAAGCGCAGAACTGATATGTATGTATTTCTGGTTAATGTAACCAATATTCAGGGCTTTTAACACCAATCACAAGCACACACATCTATGTTGGGATGCAGTCCCTGTGCTTTTATTTCATAAAAAGTAATTATTAATGAAAAATACACAAAGTGGGGAAATCTGTATTTTGAAGGTAGAATTAGTATTTTGGGTATTTTGGTTCGGAAATCTGTATTAATACCCGGCATATCTGTACTACTTGGCAGCCCTGAGGTAATATACCGCGCATAGTTTACATGTACACTTGTAAAGAAATAAGGTAGCAATCTTTGAAGACAATAAATGTGAAGTAGCCAGTCACCTTGGCTTTCGGCTTTTACAAACAAATGAACTGTTACAATGGAATACACCAAGCAATCTACCCAAAGGTGGGCTGTAGGGGGAGACTTGGGATTTAAAAGGAGTTACTGTAAACTCTCCACTGAGCTTTTGGAGTTTAGCTAATGTTGCAACACTTCAACCACTACTTTGGCCAAGCTTTAATACTTAACATGTTGGAAATACCTTGGTAGGCTGATTGAAGTACCTCCAAGAGGCCTGTTCCTTTCATTCAGCTAACCTATGCAAACTATACATGACATCAACTCATGCATACCACTAGGTCTTGCAATTAACCATTCCCATTTTTCTTGATTCAACTGTTTAATTTGCATAATATTTTATATAGCTGCAATTCAGTTGTATTATGAAGAAAACGAGAGCCATGTTGTGAAATAAATCAGTCAATGTAAACGAGACTAGATAACACTGTGTCAGGGTGAGCTCTGAGCACGTGGCAAATCAATTAACAACCAAAATGTGTACCGTGTTGCCTTACCAACAGAATCATGATGTAGTTCCTTCATAAAACCTGACCATTCAATATTTGTATTACTTGGTGGTTGGTTTTTAATTGTTGGTATGGAAATTGCCCAGGTGAGACCCTGTTGCAATGCTTTCTAATAGTACTTACATTTTGTTTTTAGACAGTTCATATATGAAACCAGTAGAAATCTCTCATTCTGGTGGTGTAGGTTTCATTTTGCCAGCATAATGCTTAATGTCAATTCACTGAACATTAACCAGACAAATCAGCTTTTCCTAATCTTTGGATTACAAGATTGAAATCATATGGGTTTTAATAATTATTATCAGGAGATTGCTAGAGCATGTGTTTCTCGGTTACCATTTGGTGTGATTACCTGCAGGTCATAGTTGTCTATCCAAGACCAGTGTTTGGCACACACTAGAGTTCTGTTTGTTTTTTTACTGCCAGATCGTACCATTTTTTTCTCCTGCACACTTTGCAGCTGATAGATGAAAACCAAAAACCTGGTCGTATGTTATAATGTTGTATGGTAATCGTATTTAAAAAAGTAACTATAAAATTCACGCCAAATGGTAACCGAGAGACATGCTCTAGCCATAGAATTTATGCAGTGTCCTGATAATAATGATTAAGACCCATAAGGTTTCAATCTTGTATTAACCCCAACTCCTTCAAGATGCCAGGTCTCACACTACAGGCCACCTTTGGGTAGATTGCTTGGTGTATACCACGTCTTTGTGTATTGCACTGTAATAGTTCATTTGTTTGTAAGAGATGATGACATTTTCGTACTAAGGTGACATGCATAGCTAGGAGTTGCTTCTTACATCAATCATCTTTATATGGAAACATGAATGGCTGATCATTTGGGGTTCAATAAAAATAAATGAGCAACAATATATTTATACATTCAAGTAATTAGTAAATTGAACGGATAGACTTCAATTTACCAATCTTTTTTCTTCAACTGATGTTGATATATTAAAGGAAATAAATGTATGAGTCAAAATTGTAAACAGTCCATCATTAGTTTAGTCCATAATTAGTTTAGTGTGTTTTGTAATATATATATATATATATATATATATATATATATATATATATATTCGCTCACTGCTCTGCAGTTTGAGCACTCTGGCAAGTATGCACGGGTCTGGTTTAAATACGCTTCAAGAGCTTATATGCTCTTCGTTGCTACCATTCCCAACCTCGTTTTTCTCAGCTACACTGATGAGTCCTAATAGGACGAAACGGTACCGTCTGTAGCTAAACATACATACATGTATACTACGCTCCCTTACTTTGTCTTCGTTGAGCACTCTTGAGGTGCTGCTTCGCTAATGCCTTGTGCTTCGCTCACTGCTCTGCAGTTTGAGCACTCTGGCAAGTATAAACGGGTCTGGTTTAAATACGCTTCAAGAGCTTATATGCTCTTTGTTGCTACCATTCCCAACCTCGTTTTTCTCAGCTACACTGATGAGTCCTAATAGGACGAAACAGTACCGTCTGTAGCTAAACATACATACATGTATACTACGCCCCTTACTTTGTGTTCAGTTGAGCACTCTTGAGGTGCTGCTTTTGCTTAATGCCTTGTGCTTCGCTCACTGCTCTGCAGTTTGAGCACTCTGGCAAGTATGCAGGGGTCTGGTTTAAATATGCTTCAAGAGCTTATATGCTCTTCGTTGCTACCAGTCCCAACCTCATTTTCTCAGCTACACTGATGAATCCCAATAGGGCGAAACAGTACTGTCAGCAGATTTGTAGCTAAATATATATATATATATATATATATATATATATATATATATATATATATATATATATATATATATATATATATATATTTATCAACCCAAAGTCAAAGTCAAATAAGAAGGAAACCTTTTTGTTCCCAACTCAAAAGCCCACCACACGTTCCTGAACATTATTCAGAACATTAAATTCCGAAAATACATAAATAAGTTCCAGTCCACACTAAACAAAGATATTAAAATGATCAAGAAAAGTGATAAATTGTTAGTCGCAGCCGACAAAACAACCAACTTTTATAGGGTTGACGCAAAACAGTACGACAAGCTATTGAAATCTAACATCACAAAAGACTATAAAAAAGCCGAACCACACACCGAGAACGATATCAATCGGCAAGACAAGGAAATTGCAGTAGAATTAGAGTTAGATGATCGGATTAACACAGTAGCAAAAAAAGAAGCATTCATTTCATTAAAAGATCACAAACCCAATTTTGACAATAACCCCAAATGCCGCTTAATCAATCCAACGAAATCAGAAATAGGCAAAATATCAAAAAAGATACTCGAGAGGATAAACCACGAAGGTGAAGCGACAGACACATAGCAACCAGTGGAAAAACACTCAAGAAGTCATTGATTGGTTCAAGAAAATAGAAAACACAGATAAGTCCGGATTTATATGTTTTGACATAGTTGACTTTTACCCCTCCATAAGCGAAGAAATCCTAACTAACGCCCTAGACTTCGCATCTGCCTACACACCCATCTCCACGGAAGATAGACACATCATCATGCACACGAAAAAGGCCCTGCTATACCACAACGAAGAACCATGGTGTAAAACATCACAAACAAAATTTGATGTTACCATGGGTAGCTACGATGGCGCAGAGACATGTGAGCTGATTGGACTATACTTGTTGTCACAAATGAAAGCAATAGACATAAATGTGGGATTGTATAGAGACGATGGTCTCGCAGTATGCCAAAAACCACCTAGGGAAATAGAAAAAATTAAGAAAGAAATCACAAAAATATTTGGCAAAAACAACCTCAAAATAACAATAGAGGCAAATAGAAAAATAGTAGACTTCCTTGACATAACATTGAATCTAAACACAAAAACCTTCAAGCCGTATATGAAACCCAATAACATACCTTTATACGTCCATAGTCAAAGTAATCATCCACCCTCCATCATCAAAAACATCCCAGATAGTATCAACAATAGACTCACTTCAATATCATCAGATGAAAAATTATTCAAAGAAGCGACACCTCCATATCAAGAAGCCCTTAAAAAAAGCGGCTACAAATATACATTGAAATACCAAACACAAGACACAAAACAAAACCATGGTACGCAAGGACGCAAACGCAAACGCAAAATAACTTGGTTCAACCCCCCCTTCAGCGCCAATGTCACAACCAATATAGGACAAAAATTTCTTAAACTAATAGATAGATGCTTCCCCACAGACCACCAACTCCACAAACTTATAAACAGAAATACCATCAGGATAAGCTATAAATGCATGCCAAACATGAACCAGATCATCTCAAACCATAATAAAGCAATAATTAGAAAGAAGAACACAAGCAACAGCAACAACAGTATCAATAACTGCAACTGCAGAAATAAAAACACATGCCCATTGAATGGCAACTGCCTCGCAAACGGAATAGTATATCAAGCAACAGTTAAGAGACAGGACAATAACAAAACAGAACAATATGTAGGCATAACAGAAAACCTTTTTAAAACCAGATATAATAACCACAAAAGCTCCTTCAGAGACATAAACAAAAGAAACAGCACCGCACTTAGCCAATATATTTGGACATTGAAAAACCAAAACATACCACACACCATAAATTGGAAAGTGTTAGCAAAGGCAGATCCATACACAACATCTACCAAATCATGTAAACTGTGTTTGAGAGAAAAATATTTTATCATATGTAAACCACACCTGGCCACACTCAATACAAGAAACGAATTACCAAGTGAATGCAGACACAGGAAAAAACATCTCCTCTGTAACTTCATACCACCACCAATCAGCTGACTATAAAATAACCTTTTGCACTATGTATGTAATCCCCAATTGTTCTTAAAACCATACTTGTTGTAATATTTGTGTACTGACTATTGTTTCTGGCAATCCTATAGCTGTACATTCATTCTTGTTCTGACGATTGCAATGCATGAAACTCGAGTAAACAAAATGAACTAAATTGACTTGATTTCTTTTATGATATATATATATATATATATATATATATATATATATATATATATATATATATATATATATATATATATATATATATATATATATATATATATATATATATATATATTGGTTTCTATTTAAAGTATATGATATAAGGTGAAAATATATATATATATATATATATATATATATATATATATATATATATATATATATATATATATATATATAAGGTGAAAATAAACTCATTCTTATTCTTATTCTTTAACAGACTTACAAAGAAGCACTGGCTCCTCTTAATCCGTATTTCAAAGTACCCAACTTTCCAGAATCTTTATCAGTTGCCTGAAATAGTAAAATGATGATATAGCAGTAATGATTACATCTCGGGGTGGGTGGGGGTGAGATCTCAAATACATTTGGTTAGTACGGATGGTCATTTTTATAGGTCACCTTTTTTCAGCATCTTGATATATCATTGGGTCCTATTTTTAGATATTTGATATATCATTGAGTCCCTATTTTGAGAAATTAGCATATCATTGATTTTAAGACAACACTATATTTTAGGGTCTTATCTCTAGAGATAACTATATCATAGAGCATTGACAACGAAATATTGCATATTATTGCGTATTTTCATGTTTTATTACTCTGAGTATCATCATTAAAGAAGAAATATCATTGCTCAAGAGTATCTTATACATTCCAAATACACCAGTCTGAGAAGTCCAAAAGACCAGTCACAATGCTAACCACGGTACTGCAAGAAAACAATGAGTGCATTGAATATTTCTGTAGTATGTTATGGATGAACTTTGGGTTTAGTACATTTATGGGTATACTTTGAATGAATTTTACTATATTTTTGTGTATGCTGTTTGCAAATTTTACTATATTTATCGATGCTGTTCCTGAAGTCAAAATGGCATGCGCATACCCAATTATAGCCTAAGATTCCCCCCCCGCCCCCAAGGATTACATACAATTGTATTTAAATGTATGTGGGTGAAACTAGAAAAAACATTACTCCCAGTGTTGGTTGTATTACTCTGGAACTTCATGACATAAAAATAGGATGATATAAAATCCAACTTACCGTTACCACGGTGACCAGTGTTCCCCTTGCTGAGTTTTCGGGAATTAGCGCAACATAAGTGTCATTTTCAAATTTTGGCCAGTTGTCATTCACATCAAGAATGTTCACGGTCACTTTGGCCTCTCGGTGGTCATGTGCTCTTCTGCTACCACCTGAAACATGATGCATGAGGACACTTTTATGGTGCGTTCGTGTGCTATTTCCCAACTCGAAAATACGAGCTTTCCATATGGTAAATGCACCCGAATGGTCATTTCCAGTCGTATTTCCCAGTCGTGAACTCGGAACTTTTTTAGAGGACCGAGCTTCCGACTGGGAAATACCATGA